>CM038216.1:112856855-112976153 GCA_021442155.1 Cymbidium sinense
TTATTAGTTTATTAGATTAGTTATTATTATTATTATTATTATTACTATTATTATTATTATTATTATTATTATTATTATTATTATTATTATTATTATTATTAGTTTACTTAGTTTTAAGTTTTAGTTTTATTATTATTTCATTAGGTTTTATTAGTAGTTTGATACTATTAGTTTCTCTATTAGTTACTAGCTTATTATTTATTAACATATTACTATTAGTTTTATTATTTAGTTTATTATTGTTGGTTTTTAGTAGTTATTTTGTTATTTATTAAGTTAGTTATTATTACTTATTAATAGTAATTAGTTAGTTATTTGCTATTAGTTTAGTTATTTATTTAGTTTTATTTTAGTTTATTAGTTTTATTATTTAGTTTCTTTTCCTTTAGTTAGTTATTAGTTTAGTTATTTTAGTTATTACATTAGTTTATTAGTTAATAATTATATTAGTTATTAGTTTTAGCTTAGTCTTATTATTTTATTAGTTATTATTATTATCCTATTAATTTTATTTTCATTAGTTTATTAAATATTTATTATTATTATTAAGGATTAATCTACTTATTTTATTTAGTTTAGCCTACTTATTCATTTTATTATTTATTAGTCTTTATTTATTATTTTATTACTCATTAGTTTTATTAGTTTTTTTTATTGGCTTATTAGTTATTATTATTAGCTTTATTACTATCGGTTAGTTATTAACAGTACATTAGTTTATTTTTAGTTTTAGTTATTATAATCTAGTTATTATTATAAGTTACTACTCATTAGCTATTATTAGTTATTAGATTTTATTTGGATTAGCCTTAGTTTATTTGGCTCATTTTATTAGCTTATTAGTATTTAGTTTAGTATTGCTTTAACTATTTTTTAGCTTTGTTTATTTATTACTAGAATATTGTCACTTATTATTAGTTTTAGTTTATTATTAGTTATTACTTATTAGTTTTAGTTTTTATTTTTTTTTATTTTATTTAGTCATTAGTTTTTTTTAGTTATTAGTTTTATTATTAGTTTTGTTATTTAGTTATTATTTAATTAGTTATTATTTAATTAGTTATTATTTAATTAATTTAGGTTTAGTTTTATTATTATTAGTTAGTTATTTAGTTTTATTATTATTATTTTATTATTATTATTAGTTATTACTTTATTACTTATTGGCTATTAGGGTTTTATAGTTATTATTACTTTATTAGTTTTATTGTAGGTTTTTTTTTTTTTATTATTATATATAGTCTTTATTACTATTATTAGTTTAATTATTTTAGTTTTATTAGTTATTAGTTTAGTTTTTAGTTTAGGTTTAGTGATTAGTTATTAGTTTATTAGTTTTATTAATTTATTAGTTTAGTTTTATTCTTAGTTATTATATTAGCCATTTTATCTTATTAATTTATTTTAGTTAGTTTTATTTGTTTTAGTTAGTTCATTGTTATTATTAGCTTTTAGTTTCTTAGTTTAGTTATTAAAGTTATTTATTATTATCATTAGTTATTTTTTTTTAGTTATTACTTATTACTTTTAGTCTTTAATATTAGTTATTATCTTTAGTTACCATTTTAGTTTTAGTTTAGTTATTGGTTATTAGTTTGTTCAATTTTATTATTATTTATTAGTCAGTTTAGTTTTTTTATTTATGTTATTAGTTATTAGTTATTAATTATTTGTTTATTTATTTATTAGTTTAGTTTAGTTTTTTAGTTTTATTAGTTAGTTTATTAGTTAGTTTTTAGTTTTATTAGTTATTAGTTTAGTTATTTATTTAGTTATTAGTTATTAGTTTATTATTAGTTTAGTAATTTAGTTATTATAGTTTATTAGTTATTTATTAGTTAGTTTAGTTATTAGTTATTAGTTTATTAGTTTATTATTAATTTTATTATTTATTTATTTATTATTATTAGTTATTATTATTATTATTATTATTATTATTATTATTTAGTTGGTTATTAGTTATTATTATTATTAGTTATTAGTTTTATTAGTTTAGTTATTTTTTAGTTTTTCAGTTAGTTATTAGTTTTTATTAGTTTTAGTTAATTATTATTATTAGTTTTTAGTTTAGTTTTATATAGTTATTATTAGTTATTAGTTTAGTTAGTTTAATTTTATTATTTAGTTTTTAGGTTTTAGTTTAACTATTAGTTTTATTATTAGTTATTAGTTTATTAATAGTTTGAGTTATTAGTTATTATTAGTTATTGTTGTTTTTATTAGTTTAGGTTTATGTTTTAATTTTATTATTAGTTTTATTTTATTAGTTTATTTTATTAGTTAGTTATTAGTTTATTTAGTTTTTAGTTTTCTTAGTTAGTTTATTTTTATTATTAGTTTTTAGTTTTTAGGTTTTAGTTTAGTTATTATTAATTATTAGTTTATTTATTAATTTAGTTTTATTATTGTTAGTTTAGTTATTATTTTAGTTATTAGTTTATTATGATTATTTGTTTATTAGTTTTATTAGTTATTAGTTTAGTTATTATTATTATTATTAGTTTTATTAGTTTAGGTTATTATTAATTTTATTAGTTTTAGTTTAGTTATTAGTTTTGTTATTATTATTATTATTATTAGGTTATTAGTTATTAGTTAGTTATTTTATTTATTAGTTATTAGTAGTTGTTTAGTTATTAGTTTAGCTAGTTTATTAATATTATTAGTTAGTTTATTATTTATTATTTTTAGTTATTAGGTTTTTATTTGTTATTAGTTGATTATTATTATTATTATTTATTTTGTTAGTTTAGTTATTAGGTTTTTATTAGTTTGTTTGTTTATTAGTTTAGTTTTTTAGTTATTAAGTTTTAGTTTTATTATTTAGTTATTAGTTTATTAGTTTAGTTATTATTAGTTTAGTTATTAGTTATTAGTTTAGTTTTTTTAGTTAGTTATTATTAGTTTTATTATTAATTATTAGTTTTTATTAGTTTATTAATTAGTTAGTTATTATTATTTATTTATTTAGTTTTATTAGTTAGTTATTAGTTTTAGTTATTAGTTATTAGTTTTTAGTTTATTAGTTTAGTTATTATTTAGTTTTATTAGTTATAATTATTAGTTTTAGTTAGTTATTTATTATTAGCTTAGTTTTTATTATTTTTATTATTATTAGTTTTGTTATTAGTTTATTTTTTTATTTAGTTTTTATTTAGTTATTAGTTAGTTTTTATTAGTTAGTTTAGTTATTAGTTATTAGTTTAATTTTAATTTTTTAATTATTATTATTATTAGTTAGTCATTATTAGTTATTATTAGTTTTATTAGTTATTAGTTTATTAGGTTTTATTAGTTTTTTTTAATTTAGTTAGTTATTTAGTTTTTTATTAATTATTATTAGTTATTAGTTTTATTTTAGTTTTAGTTAGTTATTTTAGTTTATTATTAGTTTTAGTTTTATTATTAGTTATTAGTTTAGTTTATTTCATTTATTAGTTTAGTTATTATTAGTTTTATTTTATTATTAGTTTATTAGTTTAGTTATTCAGTTAAGTTAGTTTAGTTATTTTATTATTTGATTAGTTTATTAGTTTTTAATTATTAGTTATTATTATTAGTTTTTTAGTTTAACTTATTTATTATTATTAGTTATTAGTTTTAGTTTTATTAGTTATTAGTTTTTTAGTTATTAGTTTAGTTTAGTTATTTATAATTATTAGTTATCATTAGTTATTAGTTTTAGTTGGTTATTTTATTATTATTTAGTTATACATTAGTTTATTATTTATTAGTTAGTTAATTTTATTAGTTTAGTTAGTTAATTATTATTTAGTTATTAGTTATTAGTTTATTAGTTTATTAGTTGATTAGTTTATGAGTTATTATTTATTAGTTAGTTTTATTAGTTTAGTTTAGTTTATTAGTTATTAGTTAGTTTTATTAGTTTAGTTTAGTTTATTAGTTATTAGTTATTAGTTATTAGTCATAGTTTTTAGTTTAGTTTTATTATTAGTTTTATTATTATTAGTTATTAGTTAATTAATTTAGTTTATTAGTTTTTATTAATTTATTATTATTAGTTATTAATTAGTTTATTAGTTATTATTTTAATTAGTTTATTATTTTATTATTATTAGTTTAGTTATTAGTTTAGTTATTATTAGATAGTTTTTATTTTAGTTTTATTAGTTTTAGTTAATTAGTTTTATTATTATTTCTAGTTATTAGTTAGTTTAGTTATTATTTTTAGTTATTAGTTAGTTTAGTTATTAGTTTTTAGTTAGTTAGTTAGTTTAGTTTTTTAGTTTTTAGTTAGTTTACTTATTATTAGTTAGGTATTATTATTATTATTAATTTATTAGTTAGTAATTATTTGTCTATTAGTTTAGTTTATTTTGGACTAATTTAGTTTATAAGTTTTTAGTTTATTTATTATTTCAATAGTTTTTAGTTTATTAGTTAGTTATTATTAGTGTAGTTTTATTAGGTTATTTTAGTTAGTTATTAGTGTTAGTTAGTTTAGTTTATTATTTTATTGGTTTATTATTAGTTATTGGTTATTATTATTTTATTAGTTATAGTTAGTTATTAATTAGTTATTTAGTTAGGTTAGGTTTAAGTTATTAGATTAGTTATTATTATTATTTTTTTATTAGTTATTATTAATTATTAGTTATTTTAGTTTTATTAGTTTAGTTTATTATTAGTTTAGTTTTTTATTAGTTTGTTATTATTAGTTTTTATTTAGTCTTATTTTATTAGTTTAGTTGTTATATTTATTACCTTTTTTTATTAGTTAGTTTATTAGTTATTAGTTTAGTTTATTATTATTATTAGGTTTTATTATTTAGTTATTATTTTATTAGTATATTATATTAGTTATTATAGTTATTATTATTATTGTTTAGTCATTATTATTATTATTATTATTAGTTAGTTAGTAGGTTTATTAGTTTTATTATTTTAGTTTATTAGTTATTATTAGTTAGTTTTAGTTTTATTTATTTTAATAGTTATTATTTATTAGTTATTAGTTAGTTTTTATTATTATTAGTTAGTTATTATTAATTATTAGTTTTATTAGTTAGTTTTATTATTAGTTTTAGTTAGTTATTAGTTAATTAATAGTTTATTAGTTTATTAGTTATTAGTTTAGTTATTATTAGTTAAAAGTTTATTAGTTTATTAGGTTTAGTTATTATGTTTTTAGTTAGCTAGTTAGTTATTAATTTTAGGTTAGTTTATTATTATTTAATTAGTTTTTACTTATTATTAGTTTATTAGTTTTAGTTTAGTTATTATTAGTTATTATTAGTTTTAGTTATTTAGTTTTATTATTATTTATTATTAGTTATTGGTTTAGTTATTATTTTAGTTTTATTTAGTTATTAGTTAGTTCTTACTTTAGTTTATTAGTTATTATTAGTTATTGTTATTATTAGTTTTATTAGTTTTTATTAGTTATTAATTTTAGTTATTAATTAGTTATTTAGCTTTAGAGTTTAGTTTGTTATTAGTTCTATTAGTTTTTTAGTTATTAGCTATTAGTTATTAATTATTTATTTGTTTTTTTAATTATTTAGTTAGTTATTAGTTTTTAGTTATTATTAGTTTAGTATTATTTGTTTAGTTTAATTAGTTTCGTTATTAGTTTAGGTTATTAGTTTAGTTATTGAGTTTAGTTTTTAGTTTAGTCATTAGTTATTATTAGGTTTAGGTTTTTAGTTATTAGGTTTTTTAGTTTAGTTTAGTTATTAGTTTAGTTAGTTTTATTAGTTATTATTATTAGTTTATTATTAGTTATTAGTTTTAGTTATTAGTTAGTTATTATTAGTTATTAGTTTAGTTATTATTATTATTATTATTATTTTATTAGTTATTAGTTATTAGTTATTAGTTATTAGTTATTATTAGTTTATTAGTTTATTAGGTTTAGTTATATTATTAGTTTTTTAGTTTTATTATTTATTAGTTTATTATTATTATTAGTTAGTTTATTTATAAATTTAGTTATTAGTTTTTAGTTAGTTAGTTTATTTTTAGTAGTTGCAGGTTTAGGTTTAATTATTAGTTTTTAGTTTTTAGTTTTTAGTTTTAGTTTATTAGTTTAGTTTATTTGTTTTTAGTTATTTAATTTATTAGTTATTAGGTTTAGTTATTAGTTGGTTTTAGTTTTATTATTAGTTTATTAGATTTTAGTTTATTAGTTAGTTATTAGTTTAGTTTTAGTTAATTTAGTTAGTTTATTAGTTTTAATTTATTATTATTTATTATTATTAGTTTAATTATAAGTTTATTAGTTTGTTATTAGTTTTATTACTATGTTTATTAGTTTTATTAGGTTTTAGTTTAGTTATTATTAGTTATTAGTTAATTATTTATTAGTTATTAGTTTATTTAGTTTTATTATTTATTTAGTTATTAGTTTTATTAGTTAGTTATTAGTTTTATTTATTAGTTATTTAGTTATTTATTAGTTTTATTTATTAGTTAGTTAGTTATTTTTAGTTATTATTAGTTATTAGTTTTTTATTAGTTTAATTATTTATTAGTTAATTTTATTAGCTTATTAGTTATTAGTTAGTTATTAGTTAGTTAGTTTTATTGGTTAGTTATTATTAGTTATTAGTTATATTAGTTATTAGTTATTAGTAATCATTATTTAGTTTAGTTTATTAGTTTTTATTAGTTTAGTTATTTATTATTACTTATTTATTTATTAGTTTTATTAGTTATTAGTTATTTAGGTTTTAGTTAATTATTATTAGTTATTATTATTTTAGTTTTTAGGTTTTTAGTTAGTTATTAGTTTAGTTATTTAGTTTAGTTACTATTAGTTTTATTTATTTTAGTTAGTTTTAGTTTTTTTTATTGGTTATTATTGAATTAGTTTATTAGCTTTATTAGTTAGTTATTTTATTTTATTTATTACAAGTTATTAGTTTAGTTATTAGTTATTAGTTATAGTTATTATTATTAGTTTTTGTTTTAGTTATTTAGTATTTATTACTTATTAGTTATTGGTTTAGTTATTTTAGTTTTATTATCTAGTTTTTAGGTTTTAAGTTAGTTAGTTATTAGTTTAGTTAATAATTTTATTATTAGTTATTAGTTTGTTATTAGTTTTAGTTATTAGTTATTATTAGTTATTATTATTTTTATTAATTTAGGTTTAGGTTTTAGTTTTATTATTGGTTTTAGTTTATTAGTTAGTTATTAGTTTATTTAGTTTTGATTTTTATTAGTTAGTTTATTATTATTAGTTGTTAGTTAATTATTTATTAGTTATTAGTTTATTTAGTTTTTTTATTTATTTAGTTATTAGTTTTATTAGTTAGTTTATTATTTTTATTATTAGTTATTAGTTTTTTATTAGTTAGTTAGTTATTAGTTATTATTAGTTATTAGTTATTAGTTTAATTATTTATTAGTTAATTTTATTAGCTTATTTATTATTAGTTAGTTAGTTTTATTGGTTAGTTATTATTAGTTATTAGTTATATTAGTTATTAGTTATTAGTAATCATTATTTAGTTTAGTTTATTAGTTTTTATTAGTTTAGTTATTTATTATTACTTATTTATTTAGTAGTTTTTATTAGTTATTAGTTATTTAGGTTTTAGTTAATTATTATTAGTTATTATTAGAAATCAATTTTAGTTTAGTTTTTAGGTTTTTAGTTAGTTGTTAGTTTAGTTGTTTAGTTTAGTTAGTTATTAGTTTTTATTTAGTTTAGTTAGTTTTTAGTTTTTATTGGTTATTATTGAATTAGTTTATTAGCTTTATTAGTTAGTTAGTTTATTAGTTTTATTACAAGTTATTAGTTTAGTTATTAGTTATTAGTTATAGTTAGTTATTATTATTAGTTTTTTGTTTAGTTATTTAGGTGTATTTATTACTTATTAGTTATTGGTTTAGTTATTTTAGTTTTATTATCTAGTTTTTAGGTTTTAAGTTAGTTAGTTATTAGTTTAGTTAATAATTATTATTAGTTATTATGTTATTAGTTTTAGTTATTAGTTATTATTATTATTATTGGATTTATTAGTTTTAGGTTTAGTTTTATTATTGGTTTTTAGTTTATTAGTTAGTTATTAGTTTATTTAGTTTTGATTTTATTAGTTAGTTTATTATTATTAATTGTTAGTTAATTATTTATTAGTTATTAGTTTATTTAGTTTTTTTATTTATTTAATTATTAGTTTTATTAGTTAGTTATTAGTTTTATTTATTAGTTATTTTTAGTTAGTTATTAGTTAATTTTTAATTTTTATTAGTTAGTTAGTTATTATTAGTTATTAGTTTTTTATTAGTTTAATTATTTATTAGTTAATTTTATTAGCTTATTAGTTATTAGTTAGTTATTAGTTAGTTTTATTGGTTAGTTATTATTAGTTATTAGTTATATTAGTTATTAGTTATTAGTAATCATTATTTAGTTTATTAGTTTTATTAGTTATTATTTATTATTACTTAGTAGTTTTATTATATTAGTTATTTTAGGTTTTAGTTAATTATTATTAGTTATTAAAATTTTAGTTTAGTTTTTAGGTTTTAGTTAGTTGTTATAGTTGTTTAGTTTTAGTTATTATTATTTATTTAGTTTAGTTGGTTTAGTTTTATTGGTTTATTATTATTATTAAATTTTATTTATTAGTTTTATTAGTTATTAGTTTTAGTTTTATTATTTGTATTTAGTTATTATTATTAGTTTTTTGTTTAGTTATTTAGGTGTATTTATTACTTATTAGTTATTGGTTTAGTTATTTTAGTTTTATTATCTAGTTTTTAGGTTTTAAGTTAGTTAGTTATTAGTTTAGTTAATAATTTTATTATTAGTTATTAGTTTGTTATTAGTTATTTAATTAGTTTATTAGTTGTTATTATTTTTTATTAGTTTAGGTTTAGGTTTTAGTTTTATTATTAGTTTTAGTTTATTAGTTAGTTATTAGTTTATTTAGTTTTTATTTTTATTAGTTAGTTTATTATTATTATTAGTTATTAGTTTTAGGTTTTAGTTTATTATTATTACTTTAGTTATTATTAGTTATTAGTTTATTTATTTATTTAGTTTTATTATTATTAGTTTAGTTATTATTTTAGTTATTAGTTATTATTATTAGTTTATTAATTTTATTAGTTATTAGTTTAGTTATTAGTTATTAATTTATTATTATTAGTTTTATCAGTCTATGTTATTATTAGTTTTAGTTTAGTTATTATTTTAGTTAAGCGTGCTTGGGCGAGAGCAGTACTATGATGGGTGACCTCATGTGAAGTCATCGCATTAAATCATATGTTGATGCTGCCCATTTTATTTTTTATTTTTTATTTTATTTTACCGTTGATGCCGGAGAACTCGGCGATCGACTCTGAAAATGTCATCGATGGGATGCCTCGGACAGAAAAGCATGAGTCGTGGGGCCCACATGGTTGATCCGCGTGTCTCGTGTGGAGGCCGCACGAAAATCGCTATAACTTCACGCACGATCGTTCGATTCACCATTATGACCCCAATCCGGAAGATCTAGACGACGACGCGATGTGCCAGCGATCCGGCAGACCCGTGATTCACTATATATCGGCCTTGCCGTGGTACATATGGGTTTCGCATAAGCACAATTTGCGAAAAATCTCCAGGGCGACCGCACAAAGACACCGATCACATGAGAACTCTTCGCGTTTGGGCTTTAAAGACTATGATGGGTGACCTCCTGGGAATGGGTTTATTTTTTAGTTTACCTTTTAGTTTACCTTTTAGTTTACCTTTTAGAGCTGCTTGGGCGAGAGCAGCACACCAGATCACAATTTAGTTTACCTTTTAGTTTAGTTTTTATTTTTATTTTTTTTGTTATTTCTAAGTTTAGGTTTAGGTTTATGTTTCAGTTTAGGTTTTTATTTTATTTTTTTTATTTAGGTTTAGGTTTTCTGATTTATTTTATTTTTAGGTTTTATTTAGTTTAGGTTTAGGTTTTTATATTTTTAGGGTTTAGGAATGGGTTTAGGATTAGTTTAGTATTTAGGGTTTAGGGTTTAGGCTTTTAGGGTTTAAGGTTTAGGGCTTAGGGTTTTAGGGTTTAGGATTAGGGTTTAAGGTATCATTTAGGGTTGTAGGTATAGGATTTAGGATTTAGAGTTTAGGGTTTAGGGTTTAGGGTTTAGGGTTTAGAGTTTAGGGTTAGTGTTTTTTTAATTTTTTTAATTTTTTTAAAATTAAGAAAACCACATTTTAGGTTTATTTAGTTTATTTAGTTTATTTTTATTTATTTTGGTTTATTTATTTTTTTTATTTTTATTTAGTTTAGTATATTTATGTTAGTTTTATTTATTTTACCTTTAGTTTTTTATTTTAGTTTATTTTTTAAGTTTAGGTTTAGGTTTATTTTTTAGTTTAGTTTTTTTTAGGTTTAGGTTTTATTTCTTATTTTTAGGTTTATGTTTAGGTTTTTATTTTATCTTTTTTAGGTTTTGGTTTTAGGTTTTTATTTCAGGTTTATTTTTAGGTTTTACTTTTTAGTTTAGGTTTAGGTTTATTTTTAATTTAATTTATTTTATTTAGTTTAGGTTTAATCTTTTTTAGGTTTAGGTTTAGATTTTATTTATTTTAGTTTTGTTTATTTTAGTTTAGGTTTAAGTTTATTTTATTTCTATTTTAGGTTTAGAATTTTTTTATTTAAAAGTTTAGGTTTTATTTTTTATTTATTTTTATGGTTTTTTTAGGTTTAGTTTTTTATTTAGTCTTTATTTTATTTTATTTTATTTTAGGTTTATTTTATTTTTATTTTAGGTTTAGTTTTTATTTTATTTAGGTTTTTTATTTTTAGGTTTATTTTAATTTTTAGTTTAGTTTAGGTTTTTATTTATTTTATTTTTATTTAGTTTTGTTTTGATTTTATCTATTTTAGGTTTAGGTTTAGGTTTTAGTTTAGGCTTTATTTTATCTTATTTTTATTTTGTTTAGTTTAGGTTTATTTATTTTATTTTAGGTTTTATTTAGTTTAGGTTTAGTTTTTTTTGGTTCTTTAGGGTTAGTATGTTTGTGTTTAGGGTTATTTTAGTTTAGTTTATTTTCATTTAGGTTTAGGTTTATTTTATTTTGTTTATTTTATTTTTAATTGAGGTTTAAGTTTTTTTAAAGTTTGAGGTTTATGTTTTATTTATTATCTATTTTTAGGCTTATCTTTTAGGTTTAGGTTTTTATTTAGTTTTTATTTTATTTTGAGTTTAGGTTTTTTTTTAATTTTTATTTCACGTTTAGTGTTTTTTTATTTAAGTTTTTTATTTTTAGGTTTATTTTATTTTTTAGTTTAGTTTAGGTTCTTATTTAATTTATTTTAGTTTAGTTTTTATTTTTATTTTATTTTATTTCTAACTTTAGGTTTTGGTTTTTATTTTATTTTTTTATTTTATTTTGGTTTAGGTTTTTTTATTTTTTTATTTTTAGGCTTTATTTAATTTAGGTTTAGGTTTTTCAATTTTTAGGGTTTAGGGTTTAGTGTTTAGAGTTAGTTTAAGGTTTAGAGTTTAGGGTTTAGTGTTTGAGGTTTAGGGTTTAGGGTTGTAAGTTTATGTTGCTTTATTTTAAAGCTATGGTTTAGTTTTGGCCTAGTTTTAGGATTTGGGTTTAGGCTGGCTAGGGTTTCAGGTTTGGTTTAGGGTATAGGGTTACTTTTAGTTTTAGTGTTTGTGGGAGGCTGGCTCACTTTTAGGTTTTAGGGTTTAGGATTTAGGGTCCGTGGTTTAAGGTTTAGGGTTAATTTTTTTTAATTTTATTTTTAAAATAAGTAAACCGGTAGGTTTAGGTTTATTTAGTTTATTTTTTATTTATTTTAGTTTATTTTATTTTTTATTTTTATTTAGGTTTATTTTTATTATTAGTTATTAGTTAAGTTATTTTAGTTATTAATTTTTTAGTTATTATTAGTTAGTTTAGTTAGTTAGTTATTATTAGTTAATTAGTTATTAGTTTTAGTTTAGTTAATTATTATTATTATTATTAGTTTTTTAGTTTTATTATTATTTAGTTAGTTAGTTTTATGTTTATTAGTTAGTTTAGTTTTATTTTATTAGTTATTATTATTTTATTAGTTATTAGTTTTAGGTTTAATTAATATTGTTATTTAGTTTTTGTTTTATTAGTTATTAGTTTAGTTTTTTTTAGTTATTTATTTAGTTATTATTAGTTAGTTATTATTAGTTATTAGTTTAGGTTTTACTTATTAATTAGTTATTTGTTTAGTTTCATTTTTATTAGTTATTAGTTATTTATTTGTTATTATTTGTTAGTTATTAGTTTGTTATTAGTTTATTATATTAGTTATTAATTATTAGTTATTATTATTATTTCTTTTAGTTTTTATTTTATTTATTATTATTAGTTTAGTTATTATTAGTTTATTTTTTATTATTTATTAGTTATTATTTATTAATTTACTTAGTATTATTATTAGTTATTTAGTTATTTAGTTATTTATTAGTTTAGTTTTATTATTATTTTATCATTAGTTTAGTTATTTTTTTTTATTATTAGTTATTATTAGTTATTAGTTTAATTTGTTATTTAGTTTTTGCTTATTAGTTTTTTTTAGTTTTAGTTATTAGTTATTATTAAATAATTATTAGTTATTATTAGTTAGTTTTATTATTATTAGTTTATTAGTTAATTAGTTTAGTTATTATTATTAGGTTTAGTTTACTATTATTAGTTTTATTTATTAGTTTTATTAGTTTTATTAGTTATTAGGTTTTATTAGTTTTAGTTTATTATTAGTTTATTAGTTATTAGTTTTAGTTATTTATTATTATTAGTTTAGTTTATTTTATTTTATTATTATTATTATTAGTTATTATTATATTAGTTATATTATTAGTTTGATTTATTATTTATTATATTATTATTATTAGTTTATATTATTAGTTATTATTATATTATTATTTTAGTTTTATTAGTTTTATTGGTTTAGTTAATAGTTTTATTATTATTTTTTAGTTATTAGTTAGTTTAGTTATTATTTATTGTTACGTTTTATTATTTTAGTTAGTTAGTTAGTTTTTTTTTTTAGTTTTATTTATTTTATTTATTATTAGAGGTATTATTATTATTTAGTTTTAGTTATTAGTAATTATTTGTATTAGTTATTTTATTTAGAATAATTTAGTTTATAAGTTTTAGTTTATTTATTATTATTAGTTTTAGTATTAGTTATTATTAGTAGTTTTATAGTTATTTAGTTTTATTATTAGTTAGTTAGTTTTTTAGTTATTAGTTTATTTTTTAGTTATTACTATTAGTTTATTAGTTCATTATTTAGTTAGTATTAGTTATTTAGGTTTTTATTATTACTTTATTATAGTTATTATTATTATTATTATTATATTATTATTAGTTATTTTAGTTTTATTTAGTTTTATTTGTTATTAGTTTAGTTTTTTATTATAGTTGTTATTATTACTAGTTATTTTAGTCTTATTTTATTAATTTTGTTATTTTATTTTTTATTAGTTAGTTTATTAGTTTAGTTTTATTATTAGTTATTAGGTTTTTATTATTTAGTTATTAATTTTATTAGTTTAGTTTATTAGTTATTATTAGTTATTAGTTAATTTTATTAGTTATTATTATTGTTTAGTCATTATTATTATTAGTTAGTTAGTTAGGTTTATTAGTTTTATTATTTTAGTTTATTAGTTATTATTAGTTAGTTTTAGTTTTATTTAATTTATTAGTTTATTATTTATTATTAGTTAGTTTTATTATTATTAGTTATTTTATATTATTTTATTAGTTTTATTAGTTATTATTAGTTAGTTTTTATTAGTTTCATTTATCATTAATTAATTATTATTATTATTAGTTATTTAGTTATTATTAGTTAAAAGTTTATTACTATTTAGTTATTATGTTTTAGTTAGTTATTTTAGGTTAGTTTATTATTATTTAGTTACTTTTTAGTTATTATTAGTTTATTAGTTTTAATTTAGTGCTTATTATTTATTATTAGTTTTAGTTATTTAGTTTAGTTATTATTCATTATTAGTTATTTGGTTTAGTTATTATTTTAGTTTAATTAGTTATTGGTATTATTATTAGTTATTAGTTTTTATTAGTTATTAGTTATTAGTTAGTTATTTAATTTTAGTTATTAATTAGTTATTTAGCTTCAGAGTTTAGTTAGTTATTAGTTTTATTAATTTTTTTAGTTATTAGTTATTAATTATTTATTTGTTTTTTTAATTATTTAGTTAGTTATTAGTTTTTAGTTATTATTAGTTTAGTACTATTTATTTAGTTTTAATTAGTTCATTTAGTTTTAGTTTATTAGTTATCGAGTTTAGTTTTAGTTTAGTCATTATTTTTATTAGGTTTTTAGTTATTATTTTTTTTAGTTTGTTATTTATTATTATTAGTATTATTTGGTATTATTAGTTATTTAGTTATTATTTGTTATTAGTTTAGTTATGATTATTATTAGTTTATTGGTATTATTAGTTAGTTATTATTTATTAGTTAGTATATTATAGTTTTAGTTATTATTATTAGTATTTATTATTTATTTATTATAACCTAATTATTTAGTTTGTTTTAGCAGTAGCCTACTATTTTTTAGTTTAGTTTAGTCATTTTTTATTTATTTGTTTTTTACTTTATTATTGTTATTAGTTATTTTTTTAGTTTTATTATTAGTTTATTAGATTTTAATTTATTAGTTTAGTTATAGTTTTAAATTTTAGTTATTTATTAGTTAGTCATTATTATATTTTATTATTATTATTAGTATTATTATTAGTTTATTATTAGGTTTAATTTTTAGTTTTAGGTTTATTTTTATTAGTTTATTATTATGTTATTATTTATTTAATTAGTTATTAGTTTTATTTATTTAGTTATTGGTTATTATATTATTAGTTTTATTTATTAGTTATTTTTAGTTTTATTTATTAGTTTTAATTTAGTTAGTTATTATTAATTGGTTTTTATTAGTTTAGTTATTTATTAGTTAATTTTATTAGTTATTAGTTTAGTTATTATTATTATTATTAGTTAGTTATTATTATTATTATTTAGTTATTATTATTAGTTATTAGTAATTATTATTTAGTTTAGTTATTATTTTATTAGTTTAGTTATTTATTATTACATATTTATTTAGTAGTTTTATTATTAGTTATTTAGGTTTTAGTTGGGTCGTTTTGTCAGATTTGAATGATTGAATGATCATTCCAAATGCACGCTTTGAACATTTCTGCCGTTGATCAAGTAAAATTCCAGTATTTCAAATACACCGAAAAGTATTATGAGATTTGAATTGGCCGATTTGAACAATTCCAAATACAATAAGTGATGCGCACGCCACGCCGCCATCGCCTGGCCTCCCGGCCATTGCCATGCCAGCTTCGCCACCGCCACCATGCCACCACGCTGCCCCGCCGTTCGTCATGCTGCCGCTTGCCGCCGCCACCTCGCCGGTGATCACGACGGCCACTCCAATTATCGGCCACCACCGCCGGTTTGTCGCCGGGCTGCCGGTCGGCCACAGACCTTCATTTTATTTATTATATTTTGTCAACAAAATAAAAAAATGCAAAATCATGAATTTGTAAAGCTCTCAACCAAACAACTATAAAGTAATCCTTTACCTAATCTCTTTACATCAGATTCTCTTTTAATCAGATTTCAAATACAGCAAACCAAACGTACTTAGTTATTATTAGTTATTATTAGAAATCAGTTTTAGATTAGTTTTTAGGTTTTTAGTTAGTTGTTAGTTTAGTTATTTAGTTTAGTTAGTTATTAGTTTTTATTTAGTTTAGTTAGTTTTTAGTTTTTATTGGTTATTAGTGAATTAGTTTATTAGTTTTATTAGTTAGTTTATTAGTTTTATTATAAGTTATTAGTTTAGTTATTAGTTATTAGTTATAGTTAGTTATTATTATTAGTTTTTTGTTTAGTTATTTAGGTGTATTTATTAGTTATTAGTTATTGGTTTAGTTATTTTAGTTTTATTATCTAGTTTTTAGGTTTTAAGATAGTTAGTTATTAGTTTAGTTAATAGTTTTATTATTAGTTATTAGTTTATTATTAGTTTTAGTTATTAGTTATTAGTTATTATTATTTTTATTAGTTTAGGTTTAGGTTTTAGTTTTATTATTAGTTTTAGTTTATTAGTTAGTTTTATTAGTTAGTTATTAGTTTATTTAGTTTTTATTTTTTATTAGTTAGTTTATTATTAATTATTAGTTTTTAGGTTTTAGTTTGTAATTATTACTTTATGTATTATTAGTTATTAGTTTATTTATTTATTTAGTTTTATTATTATTAGTTTAGTTATTATTTTAGTTATTAGTTATTATTATTAGTTTATTAATTTTGTTAGTTATTAGTTATTAGTTTATTATTATTAGTTTTATAAGTCTAGGTTATTATTAGTTTTAGTTTAGTTATTACTTTAATTAAGCGCGCTTGGGCGAGAACAGTACTATGATGGGTGACCTCATGTGAAGTCGTCGCGTTAAATCATCTATTAATGCTGCCCATTTTACTTTTTATTTTTTATTTTATTTTACCGTTGATGCCAGAGAACGGCGATCGACTCAGAAAATATCGTCGATGGGATGCCTCGGACAGAAAAGCACGAGTCGTGGGGCCCACGTGGTTGATCTGCGCGTCTCGTGTGGAGGCCGCATGAAAATCGCTATAACTTCGCACACGATCGTTCGATTCGCCATTATGACCCCAATCCGGAAAGATCTCCGCGGACATGACGACATGCATAAAGCAAAGGCGATCTGGACCCATATCTCCGATTGACGTTGAAGCCTTGGAACGCATGTGTTCGATGAGAGCATAATTTATGCACAAATCTCCAACGGCACCCACAAAGACACAGATCACATGAGAACTCTCGCCATGCGTTTGGGCGAGAGAGCATTATGATGGGTGATCTCTGGGGAAGTCGCCGTTGAACCATCCGCTGATGCCCATTTTATTTCTTTTTTATTTTATTTTCTTTTATCATTGACGACGAGAACTCGGCAATCGACTCAAAACTTCGCCGATGCCTTGACCGAAAAACATGAGTCGGGCCCACGTGGATCGACCGCGCATTAGGTGGAGGTCGCATGGAAATCACCATAACTTCGCGCACGATCGTCTGATTCACCATTATGACCTTAAGGATCTTCGTGGGGTGCACGATGCGTAAATGCGCCAAAGGCTATTTCGGCACGTACCAGTTCCGCATGAGCATAATTTACGGCAAATCTCCAATGGACGCGACCGCACCAGTATACTAGATCACATGAGAACTCTTCAGTTAAGCGTGCTTAGGCAAGAACAGTACTATGATGGGTGACCTCCTGGGAAGTCATCGTGTTGAACCATCTATCGATGCCGCCCATTTTATTTTCTTTTATTTTTATTTTAATTTACCATTGACGTTGGAGAACTCGGTGATCGACTCCAAAAACTTCGTAGATAGGATGCCTTGGACTAAAAAACACGAGTCGTGCGACCCACGCAGCTGATCCGTGCATCTCCTGCAGAAGCCGCATGAAAATCACCATAAATTCATGCACGATCGTCCGATTTGCCATTATGATCCTAATCTGGAAAGATCTCCACAGACGACGACGCAGATGTGCCTAGAAGATCCGTGGGACTATTCATTTCTAGTTCAAGCTTTACCACCGCACGACGGGTTCCGCGGAGCATAATTTGCCAAATTCTAGGGGTGTCGCATCAAAGATACCGAGTCCTATGAGAACTCTTCGCTAAGCTGCTTAGGCGAGAAAGATTATGATGGGTGACCTCCTGGAAAGTCATCGTGTTGAATTATCCGTTGATGCCACCCATTTTAATTCCTTTTATTTTTATTTTATTTTATCATTAACATCGGAGAAATCGGTAATTGACTCTGAAAATTTCATAGATGGGATGCCTCGGACTGAAAAACATGAGTCGTTCGGCCCACGTGACTGATCTGCACGTCTCGTGTGGAGGCCGCACAGAAATTGCCATAACTTCTTGCACGATCGTCCGATTCGCCATTATGACCCCAATTCTGGAAAGATCTCCATGAGGCGCACAATGCGCAGATGATATCTAGTGGGACCCGATATCCCATTTCTCGCTATTTCGATGTCTTATCGTTACGACGGTTCCAATGAGCATAATTTGCAATAAATTCCCGCACGACGCACCAAGACACGATCACATGAGAACTCTTCATTTAAGGCAAGGAGAGCAAGATTATGATGGATGACCTCTTGGGAAGTCATCATGTTCAATCATCTATCGATGACGCCCATTTTATTTCCTTTTATTTTTATTTTATTTTATAGTTGTCACCGGAGAACTCGGTGATCAACTCTGAAAATGTCGTTGATGGGATGCCTCGGACTGAAAAACACAAGTCATGGACCCCACGCGGCTGATCTGCCCATCTCATGCGAACACCGCACAAAAATCGTCATAACTTCGCGCATGATCGTCTGATTCGCCATTATGACCCCAATCTGAAAAGATCTCCGCGTAGCGCACAACGCGCAGATGAGCTGCAGGAGCATCTAGCGGGACCCATAACTCTAATTTCAGCTAGTTTGAAGCCTTACCGCGGCACAGACTGGTTCCATGAGCACAATTTACAATAAATCTCCAACGGGTGCAACCGCACTAGCACACCAGATCTCATGAGAACTCTTCAATTAAGCGTGCTTAGACAAGAGCAGTACTATGATGGGTGACCTCCTGGGAGTCATCATGTTGAATGATCTGTTGGTGCTGCCCATTTTATTTCATTTTATTTTTATTTTATTTTACCGTTGATGCCGGATAACTAGTCGATTGACTCCGAAAATGTCGTCGATGGGATGCCTCGGACTGAAAAATACGAGCCGTGGGGCCCACTCGGTTGATCCGCGCATCTCATGTGGAGGCCGCACAAAAATCTCCATAACTTTGCGCATGATCATCCGATTCTCCAATATAACCCCAATCTGAAAAGATCTTCACGAGGCGCACGACACTCAGATGTGCCAAGGCACATCTGGCAGGACCCGTATCTCCGATTTTGGCTATTTTGAAGCTTTACTATGGCACAGAAGGGTTCCGGATGAGCACAATTTACGGAAAATCTCCAACGGGGGCGACCACACCAGCACACCACATCACATGAGAACTCTTCAGTTAAGCATGCTTGGGCGAGAGCAGTACTATGATGGGTGACCTCTTGTGAAGTCATCGTGTTGAACCATATGTTGATGCCGCCTATTTTATTTCCTTTTTTTCTTATTTTATTTTAACGGTGACGCCGGAGAACTCAGCGATCGACTCCAAAAACGTCATCGATGGAATGCCTCGGACTGAAAAACACGAGCCGTGGAACCCACAAGGCAGATCTGTGCATCTCGTGTGGAAGCTACACAAAAATCACCATAACTTCGTGCATAATCATTGAATCGCCATTATGACCCCAATCCAAAAAAAGATCTCTGACGAGCGTGGAGCGATTTAAGGACTTGTATCTCCGATTTTGGCTATTTTGAATCCTTATTGCAGCACGGACAGGTTCCACATGAGCACAATTTGTGGCAAATATCCAAATCACTGCACAAAGAAACCATCCAATGAGAACTCTTGTTAGGCGGTTTGGGCACTATGATGGGTGACCTCTTGGGAAGTCGTCGTGTTAAACCATCTGTCGATACCGCCCAATTTATTTCCTTTTATTTTTATTTTATTTTACTGTTGAGGTCGGAGAACTTAGAGATCAACTCCGAAAATGTCATCAATGGGATGCCTCATACTGAAAAACATGTGTCGTGGGGCCCACATGACTGATTTTTGCATCTCGTGTGGAGGCCGCACGAAAATTGTCATAACTTCGCACATGATCTTCCGATTCACCAATATGACCCCAATCCGTAAAGAATTGCAGTAGATGACAGATGTGTCAGACGCATCGGACCCATATCTCCAATTTTGAAGCCTTAGCTCATCAAGACGCCGCATGAGCATAATTTGAGGCAAATCTCCAGCGGTCGTGACTACACCATCACACAATATCCTGTGAGAACTCTTCAGTTAAGCGTGCTTGGGTGAGAGTAGTACTTTGATGGGTGACCCATGGGAAGTCATCGTGTTGAACCATCTGTTGATGCCGCCCATTTTATTTCCTTTATTTTATTTTATCGTTAATGCCAAAGAACTATGTGATCAACTCCAAAACGCCAATGGGATGCTCGAAAACATTAGCGTCACGTATCGATCCGCGCGTCGTGGAGGCCGCACGAAAATCGCCATAACTTCGTGCACGATCGTCTGATTTGCCATTATGACCCCAATCCGGAAAGATCTCCACGGGGTGCACGATGCAAAGATGTTCCACAGGTGCATCTAGCGAGACTAGTAACTACTCTAATTTTGACTATTTTGAAGTTTTTATACACAAATGAGCACAATTTCAAATGCGAACCGACTAAGACACCGAATCTATGAGAGCGAGCAAGATATGATGGGTGACCCGGAAGTCATTGAACCATCTGCTGATGCCCATTATATTTATTTTATTTTATTTTATTTTAGCGTTGACGCCGAACTCGCGAACTCGAAAAATGTCATCGATGGGATGATCAAAAACATGACCGTTGAGCCCACGCTTCGATCGTGGAGGCCACACGGAAATCGCCATAATTTTATGCATGATCTTCCAATTCACCTTTAAGACCCCAGAAAGATATGGATGACGATGGCAAAGATCCGCGCAAGACACGATCTCAGTTCAAAAGCCCGCCTGGCACGGGTTACACATGAGACACAATTTGTAAAATCTCCAACATCGACCAAAGACATCGATCCCATGAGAGCTCCGCTTAAGCTGGGAAGCAAGATTATGACCTCCTCTAAGTCATCGATTAAACCATCGCGCATTTTATTTTTTTATTGTATTTTATTTTAACATTGATGCCGAGAACTCGATCCACTCTAAAAGTCATCAATCGAGATGCTTCAACTCAAAAATACAACAGCCGTCGATCCCACGATCTCGTGGGAGACCATGAAAATCTCCATAACATCACACATCATCGTCGATTCTCCATTATGACCCCAACCAAAAGATGATGCGCGCAGATGTGCAGTACATCTCGTGGGATCCGATGATTGCTATTTTGAAGCATTTAACGGGTTCTCGATGAAGACAATATAAAAATCTCCAAATGTGACCGCACCAAAGACACCATCCCATGAGAACTCTTCAATTAAGTGTGTAAGAGATACTATGATGGGTGACCTCGAGAGTCGTGTGTTGAACCATCCTGATGCCTCCCATTTTATTTTTTATTTTTTATTTTGTTTCACCATCATTGGAGAACTCAATCAACTCAAAATGTCATCGATGGGATGCCTTTGATCAACACGGGCCCACTAGTCGATCCATGCGTCGTGGAGGCCGCATAAAAATCAATATAACTTCATTCACGATCGATTCTGATCACAAACCAAAAGATCTCCAGAGCACACGCGCGATAAAGCGATCTCAGACACATATCTCCATTCGTATTTCAAAGCCTTACGGGTAACGTGTTCCACATGAGCACAATTTGTAGCAAATCTCCGGCGACCGCACCATCACACCAGATCCCATGAGAACTCTTCGCTAAGCATGCTTGCAAGAGCTTATGATGGGTGACCTCTTGGGAAGTCATCGTGTTGAACCATCTGTTAATGCCACCCATTTTATGTCCTTTTATTTTTATTTTATTTTATCGTTGACGCCGGAGAACTCGACGATCGACTCTGAAAGTGTCATCGATGGGATGCCTCGAACTGAAAAATATGAGCCATGGGGTCCACTAGGCTGATCAACACGTCTCATGTGGAGGCTATACAGAAATCACCATAACTTCACGCATGATCATTTGATTTGCCATTATGACCCCAATCCGGAAAGATCTCACGACGATGCACGATGTGTGCCAGAGATCAAGGACCCATATCTACAATTTTGACTATTTTGAAACCTTACTGCGGCACGGACGGGTTCCGGATGAGCACAATTTGCGGAAAATCTCCAACCGGCATGACGGCACCAACACACGAGATTCCATGAGAACTCTTCAGTTAAGTGTGCTTGAGCGAGAGTAGTATTATGATGGGTGACTTCCTAGAAAGTCATCTTATTGAAGCATCTGTTAATGCCGCCCATTTTATTTCCTATTATTTTAATTTTATTTTACCACTGACACCAGAGAACTCGATCAACTCAAAATGTCATGGGATGCCTCGACAAAAAAATCGGTGGACCACTATGATCCATGCATCTCGCGGGACGCATAAAATTACCATAACTTCATGCACCATCGTCTGACGCCATTACAATAATCCAAAAGATCTCCGACGCGATGCGTGACGATTTGCAAGACCGATCTCCGATTTTGATATTTTGAAACCCATCTACAACGTTCCATGAGCATAATTTGTAACAAATCTCGGGGACCGCACCATCACACGATCCCATGAGAACTCTTAAGTTTGGGAATCATGACTATGATGGGTGACCTCGAAGTCGCCATGTTGAACCATCCGCTGATGCCACCAATTTTATGTCCTTTTATTTTTATTTTATTTTATCTGACGCCGAGAACTATGATCGACTAAATCATGGGATGCCTCGGACTGAAAAGCACGAACCATGGGGCCCATTACGATCAAAGCTCATGTGGAGGCAGGAAATCATAACTTCACGCGACTTCATTTGATTCACCACCCCCAATCCGAAAGATCTCATGGGCGATGACGCGATGCCACACCTGATTCTAATTTCGGCTATTTTGAAACCTTACTGCGGCACGGACGGGTTCCGGATGAGCACAATTTGTGGTAAATCTTCAACCGACGTGATCACAGCAGCACACCATATCCCATGAGAACTCTTCAGTTAAGTGTGCTTGGGCGATAGCAATGCTATGATGGGTGACCTCCTAGAAAGTCGTGTTGAACCATCTGTTGATGCCGCCCACTTTATTTCCTTTTATTTTTATTTTATTTTATAGCTGATGTTGGAGAACTCGGTGATTGACTCCAAAAATGTTGTAGATGGGATGCCTCAAATAGAAAAACATAAGTCGTAGGGCCCACGCAGCTGATCCGTGCATCCCGTGTGGAGGCTGCACGAAAATAGGCATAACTTCACGCATGATCGCATGATTTTCCAGTATGACCCCAATCTAGAAAGATCTCCGCGGGCCGCACGACGCGCAAATGGGCCAAAGCGCATCTAGCAGGACTCGTATCTCTAATTTCAGCTATTTTGAAGCCTTACCGCAGCACGTATGGGTTCCGCATCAGCATAATTTGTAATAAATCTCTAGCAGGCGTGACCGCAACTAGGACACCATATCACATGAGAAATCTTCAGTTAAGCGTGCTTGGCGAGAGCAGTACTATGACGGGTGATCTTCTGGGAAGTCTTTGCATTAAACCATCTGTTGATGCCACCCATTTTATTTCTTTTTATTATTTTTTTATTTTACCGTTGATGCCAAAGAACTCGACAATCAACTCCAAAATGTCCGGCGGATGCCTAGACCGAAAACATGAGATGTGCTCACGCTGACGGATCCGCACGCCTCGCGCGAGTCAAAAATTTCCATAACATCATCGACGATCATCCGATTCCCCTAACCGAAAAGATCTCCATCGGCACGATCGAATCGCTACATCACACCGATCACATGAGAACTCTTCGCCATGCATAAGGTTAGCGAGCATGCGATGGTGGCCTCGAAAGTCCGTGGAACCATCTCGTGATGCCGCCATTTTATTTCCATTTATTTTTATTTTATTTTACCATTGACGAGAATCCAACGATCGACTCAAATGCCATCGAGATGCCTCGATAAAAAACACAAGCGTCCATGGGTCATCCACCATCTCGCGTGGAGGCCGCTGAAATCATAACTTCATGCACGATCATCCATTCACCATTATGACCCCAATGTAAAGATCTCCTGGCGACACGCGAGATGTGCCAAAGGAGCATCTAGGGACCCATATCTCGATTTCGCTATTTCAACCCTGTGTAATGGTTCCGATGAGCACATCGCAAATCACGGTGGACCACACCAAAGACACCCGCCACATGAGAACACTTCGCTACGCTGAGCATTTCATGATGGGTGACCTCTTGGGAAGTCATCACGTTGAACCATCTTTTGATGCTGCCTATTTTATTTCCATTTATTTTTATTTTATTTTACCAATGAAGCTGGAGAATTCGATGATGGATTCTGAAACCATCATCGATGGGATACCTCGGAATGAAAAACACGAGACATGGGGCCCATGCGGTTGATCCATGCATCTCGTGTGGAGGCCGCACAAAAATTGCCATAACTTCACACACGATTATCTGATTCACCATTATGATCCCAAACCGGAAAGATCTCCGTGGGGCGCATGAAGCACGGATGCACAAAAGATCTAAGTGGGACACGATTAATTTCGCTATTTTGAAGCCTTATCATCGCACGGTTATATGAACACAATTTATGACAAATCTGTAGTGAGCACGACCGCACTAGCACAGCAGATCATATGAGAACACTTCAATTAAGCATGCTTGGAGAAGCAAGAGATGATGGTGACCTCGGAAGTCATCATGGAACCATTTGTTGATGCCACCCATTTTATTTCCTTTTATTTTTATTTTATTTTACCGTTGACACTGGAGAACTTGGTGAACGAATCTGAAACCATCATCGATGGGATGCCTCGGATTGAAAAACACGAGTCATGGGGCCAACGTGGCTAATCCGTGCATCTCGTGTGGAGGCCGCACGAAAATCACCATAACTTCGCGCACAATCGTCCGATTCCATATGATCCAAACCGAAAGATCTCGCGGGTGCACAACGCGTGCCAAAGGTGCAATGAACTGATTCCAATTTTGGTAATTTTGATGCCTTACCAAAGACGCATCGATTCATGAGCACAATTTATGCAAATGTCCAGGCACCGCACCAAAGACACCAAATCCCATGAGAACTCTTCAATGCACCTTGGAGAGCAAGAGGCGATGGTGACCTCGGAAGTCGTTGTGTTAAATCATCTGATGCCCATTTTATTTCTTTTATTTTTATTTTATTTTACCATTGACACTGGAGAATGCGGCGATCGACTCTGAAAATGTTGTAGATGGGATGCCTCAGACTGAAAAACACAAGCCGTCGTGCCCACGCGGCTGATCCACACGTCTCGTGTGGAGGCCGCATGGAAATCCTAATAACTTCACGTATGATCTTTCAATTCGCCATTATGACCCCAATCCGAAAAGATCTCGCGCAATGACGAGTGATATGCCAAAATATCTCGATTTTCGATTTTGGCTATTCAAAGCCTTACGAAATATATGGGTTCCACTGAGCACTTTGCGAAATCTAAGCACCAAAGACACCGATCATATGAGAACTCTTCGCTAAGCATGCAATAGAATATTATGATGGGTGACCTCCTAGAAGTCATCGTTGAACCATCTTGATGCCACCCATTTTTATTTCCTTTATCTTATTTTATTTTACCTGATACCAAAGAACTCGCCATCGACTAATGCCATCGATGGGATGCCTCGACCGAAAACACGAGTCATGGGCGCTAATCCACACGCCTCGTGGAGGCCGCTCAAAATTGCCATAACTTTGTGCGCATCATCGATTCACCATTATGACCCCAATCAAAGATCTCCGCATGACGCGAGATGAGCCACAAGCACAATGGGACTATTCTAATTTGGCTATTTGAAGCTAGACTGGACGGTTCTAAATGAGCAAAATTCGCAAATCTAATGAAGGCGACCGACAAAGACACCATATCTCATGAGAACTCTAAAGCGTTTGGGCGAGAGCAAGATTATGATGGTGACCTCTTGGAAGTCGTGTTGAACCATTTGTTGATGCCACCATTTTATTTCCTTTATTTTTTTTATTTTATTTTACCATTAACGCCGGAGAACTCGAGATCACCTCAAAATGTCGAATGGGATGCCTCGATTAAAACACGAGTGGGGCCCATAATCCGGTCTCCATGAAATCGCCATAACTTCACGCATCTTCGATTCGCCATTATGACCCCAATGGAAAGATCTCGCGACACGCGTAGATGAGCAGCCGGTCACGATCTCGATTTTGGCTATTTGAAGCCTTACTACGCGTGACGCATGAGCACAATTTGCATAAAATCTAACGCACCACTCAAAGACACCGATCCCATGAGAACTCTTCGCTAAGCTGCTTGGGTGAGAGCATGATAGGTGACCTGAAGTCATCGTTGAACCATCCTGATGCCACCCATTTCCTTTTATTTTATTTTATTTTACCTGATAATGGAGAGATCGACACCGGAAACATCGTTGATGGGATGCCTCAGAATAAAAAACACAAGTCATGGGGCCCATGCAGCTGATCCATGCATCTCGTGTGGACGCCGCATGAAAATCTCCATAACTTCACGCTCGATCGTCTGATTCGCCATTATAACCCAAATCATGAAAGATCTCCACGCACACGAGATGCCAAAGGCATCTAGCGACCATATTCTATTTTTTTGAAGCCTTACCACCACACGGTTCCAGATGAGCATTTTGAAAAATTTTCCAGGCGACCGCACCAAAGACACCATCACACATGAGAACTCTTCGCTTAAGTTAAGTGAGAGTAGTACTATGATGGGTGACCTCCTAAGAAGTCGTCATGTTGAACCATCTGTTGATGCCGCCCATTTTATTTCCTTTTATTTTTTTTATTTTACCATTAACACTAGAGAATTTGACGTTAGACTCCGTAAACATCATTGTTGCGATGCCTCGGACTAAAAAACACGATCTATGGGGTCCACGCGGCTGATCCATGCGTCTCGTGCGGAGGCCACACGAAAATCGCCAATACTTCGCACACGATCATCCGACTCTCCATTATGACCCCAATCCAAAGATCGAGGTGATACGATGATGAGCCAGGCACATCTCAGACCCATATCTCGATTTCTGGCTATTTGAAGCCTTACCGAAGACAACGGGTTCAATGAGCACAATTTACAAAAACGGACCGCACACCAAAGACACGATCCCATGAGAACTCTTCGCTAAGCGTGTGAGCAAGATTATGATGGGTGACCTCCGGAAGTCTCGTGTTGAACCATCTATTGATGCCATTTTATTTCCTTTATTTTATTTTATTTTACCTTGACGCCGAGAACTCGGCATCGACTTCAAAATGTCGATGGGATGACCAAAACACGAGCGGAGCCCACGCGTTGATCCGCTCATGGAGGCCGCACAAAAATTGCAATAACTTCACGCACGATCATCCGATTTGCCATTATGACCCCAATCCGGAAAGATCTCTGCGGGACGCATGACGCCATAGCAGCGATGGGACATGTATCTCGATGCTAGTTCAAGCCTTACCGCTGTCGACGGGTTCCGCATGAGCACAATTTGCAAAAAATCTCCAACGGGAGCGACCGCACCAGCACACCAGATCCCATGAGAATTCTTCGCTAAGTATTTTGCGAGAAAGATATGATGGACCTCCGGAAGTCATGTGTTGAACCATTTGTTGATCCATTTTATTTCTTTTATTTTATTTTAACGTTGATGCGAGAACTCGAGATCAACTCAAAATATCGATGGGATGCCTCTTAAAAAACATGAGTGGCCCACGCTGAGATCTCGTGGAGGCCGCACGAAAAATCGCCATTACATCGCGCATGATCGTCCGATTCACCATTATGACCCCAATCCGAAAAGATCTCCGCGGGGAGCATGATGAGAAGATGAGCCGCATGCATCCGTGACCATATCACCAATTTTGCTATTTCAAGCCTTACCCCGTTAACGAAGTTTCAATGAGCACATTTCCAATATGACGCAAAAGACACCAGATCTCATGAGAACTCTTCAGTTAAGCATGCTTGAGCAAGAGCAATACTATGATGGGTGACCTCATGAGAAGTCATCGTGTTGAACCATCTGTTCATGCTGCCCATTTTATTTCCTTTTTATTTTATTTTATTTTACCGATGATGCTAGAGAACTCGGTGATCAACTCTGAAAACGTCGTCGATGGGATGCCTCACTGAAAAACATGAGTTGTCGGGCCCACTATGGTCGATCCGGCGCTCGTGGAGGCCGCATAAAAAATCACATAACTTAATGCACGACGTCGAGCCCGCTTTATGACCAACTGAAAGACCTCCTGGGCAATGAATGCGAATAAGCCGCATCTCGGACCGTATCTCCATTTTGGCTATTTTGAAACCCCATCATAATGACTGTTCCACATGAGCACAATTTGCTACAAATCTCAATTCACCGATTCCAAATCCCATGAGAACTCTTCGTATAATGTTTGCGAGGAAGACTATGATGGTGACCCTCGAGAAGTCATCAGTTGAACCATATATTGATGCCACCCATTTTATTTCCTTTTATTTTATTTTATTTTACCATGACAAGAACTCAAGATCGAAAAAAATCATCGATGGGATGCCTCAGACTGAAAAACATGAGCCATGGGGCCAACGCGGCTGATCCGTTCATCTCATGTGGAGGCCGCACGAAAATCTCTAACCTTGTGCACGATCGTCCGATTCGCCATTATGACCCCAATAAAAGATCTGCGAGCAGGTTGACATGATATGAGACCTATAGCTCCATTTGCTATTTTGAATCCTCGCATGATGGGTTCGATAATCACAATTTGTAGTAAATCTCCAGTGGGCACACCAAAGACACCACATATCCCATGAGAACTCTTCAAGCTGGCAGAGCAAGATTGATGGGTGACCTCTGGAAGTCATCGTGTTTGAACCATCTGATGTCACCCAATTTTTCTTTATTTTTTTTTACCATCGATTGAGAACTCGCATCGACCAAAATGTTGATGGGATGCCTCGACAAAAAAACATGATCGTGGGGCCCACGCTGATCCGGCTCGTGGAGGCCACACGAAAAATCATCATAACTTCACATCATCCGATTCGCCATTATGACCCCAATCCGAAAGATCTCGGGAGCACGATGAGATGTGCTAATGGCATCGGGACGATCCGACGGCTATTTCAAGCCTTTAGCACATATGGGTTCCACATGAGCATAATTTGGCAAATTCTGGCACGCACCGCAAAACACATGAGAACACTTCGCTAAGCTGTTTGAGAGCGTGACTATGATGGGTGACCTGGAAGTCGTCGTTGAACCATCTGATGCCGCCATTTTATTACCTTTTTATATTTTATTTTACCGTAATGACGAGATCGACTCAAAACTATCATCGATGGATGCCTAATCAAAAAACATGAGTGAGTAACGCACATCCGCACATCTCATGTGGAGGCCGCACAAAAATCATCATAACTTCATGCACGATCGTCCGATTCGACATAAGGACCCCAATCCAAAAAGATCACGATGATGCAATGTGCCAAAGGTGCATCGTGAAGACCGGTCTCCAATTGCTATTTCAAGCCTTACCGCGACGTACGTTCCGCATAAGCACAATTTGAAAATCTCGGCGACCGCACTCATCACACCGATCCCATGAGAACTCTTCACTAAGTAAGCGGGCGAGAGCAAGATACGATGGGTGACCTCAAGTGTTGAACCATCTATTGATGCTACCCATTTTATTTCCTTTTATTTTTATTTTATTTTACCATTGATGTCGGAGAACTTGTCGATCGACTCCGAAAACGTTAAAGATGGGATGCCTTGGACTGAAAAATATGAGCCGTGGAGCCCATTCGGCTAATCCGCTCATCTCGTGTGGAGGCCACACTAAAATAGCCATAACTTCATGCACGATCGTTTCATTTACCATTATGACTCCAGTCCAAAAGATCTCTGGAGCACGACGATGATCCAAGCAGATCTGGTGGGACCCGATTCATTTCTATTTTGAAGCCATCGAAGCACAGGGTTCCTCATGAGCATAATTTATGGAAATCATCAACGGGTGACCGCACCAAAGACACCGATCACATGAGAACTCTTGCGCATGTATGGGCGAGGTGATTATGATGGGTGACCTCGGGAAGTCATCGCTTGAACCCATTGATGCCGATTTTATTTTCTTTATTTTATTTTATTTTATTGACATTAGAACTTGAGATCGACCAAAAAATGTCATAATGGGATGCCTCAAACTAAAACATAAGTCATGGGGCCATAGGTTGATCGCATGTGAGGCACGAAATCATCATAACTTCACACACAATCATCCGATTTGCCATTATGACCCCAATCCATAAGATCTCGCAGGCGACATGCACGATGTCAGCGCATCTAGACCGATCTCGATTTTGGCTATTTTAAAGCCTTACCGCAATGGATGGGTTCCATGCTCAATTTGCATCAAATCTCCAACGTGACCGCAAAAGACCCATCCCATGAGAATTCTTCGCGTTTAAGCGAGCAAGAGACTATGATGGGTGACCTCCTAGAAGCCATCGTGTTGAACGATCTTTTGATGCCGCCCATTTTATTTCCTTTTATTTTTATTTTATTTTACCATTGGTGCCAAAGAACTTGGCGATTGACTCTGAAATCGTCATCGATGGGATGTCTCGGACTAAAAAACATGAGCCGTAGGACCCATGCGGTTGATCCACGCATCTCATTTGGAGGCTGCATGGAAATCACCATAACTTCATGCTCGATCGTTCGATTCGCCATTATGACCCCAATCCAGAAAGATCTTCACGGAGCGCACAATGCACAGTTGTGCTAAAGGCACATCTAGCGGGACCCATATCTCCGATTTCTGCTATTTCAAAGACTAACCTCAGCACGTACCAGTTCTGCATGAGCACAATTTATGGCAAATCTCTAATGGGAGCAACCACACTAGCACACCATATCACATGAGAACACTTCAATTAAGCATGCTTGGGCAAGAGCAATATTATGAGTGACCTCCGTAAGTAATCATCTGGAACCATCTCAAGGAATAATTTTATTTCCTTTTATTTTTATTTTATTTTACCGTTGATGCTAGAGAACTCTACAATCAACTCTGAAACCATCATCGATGGGATGCCTCGGATTGAAAAACACGAGCTGTGGGTCCCACGATGCTGATCTCGCGCATCTCATGTGGAGGCCGCACGAAAATCGCCATAACTTTACGTACAATCGTCCGATTTGCCATTATGACCCCAATTCAAAAAGTTCTCTGTAGGGCGCACGATGCGTAGATGTGCCAAAGGTGCATCTGGTGGGACCCGTATCTCCAGTTTTTGGCTAGTTCACAGCCTTACCATAGCACGAATGGGTTACGTATGAGCACAATTTATGGCAAATCTCCAGCAGGGGCGACCGCACCAGCACAACAGATCCCAAGAGAACTCTTCAAAAGCGAGTAGTACAATGGGATGACCTGGAAATCATCGAAACCATATGTTAATGACGCCCATTTTATTTCCTTTACTTTTACTTTTATTTTATCGTTGACGCAAGAGAACTCGGTGATCAACTCAAAAAATGTCATAGATGGGATGCCTCGGACTGAAAAACACGACCCGTGGGGACCACGTAGCTGATCCGAGCATCTCGTGTGAAAGTTGCATAGAAATCGTCATAACTTCGCGCATGATCGTCTGATTTGCCATTATGACCACAATCTGGAATGCCAAATGTGCATCTAGGTAGCCCCGTATCTCCAATTTCGGCTATTTCGAAGGCTTACCGCGGCACGTATGGGTTCCGCATGAGCATAATTTCAGGCAAATCTCCATTGATCGCCAAGACACCGATCATATGATAACTCTTCGCTATGTGCTTGCGAGAGTACTATGATGGGTGACCTCTTGCGAGTCATAGTGTTGAACCATCTGTTGATGAAACCCATTTTATTTTCTTTTATTTTTATTTTATTTTGCCATTGATGCTAGAGAACTCGAAGATCAACTCTAAAAATGTCATTGATGAGATGCCTCGGACTAAAAAACACGACCCGTGGGGCCCACACGGCTGATCCGCTCATCTCATGTGAAGGCCGCATGAAAATCATCATAACTTCACGCGCATCGTCCGATTCGCCATTATGACCCCAATCTTGAAAGATCTGGGTACACGACGCACGATGTGCCGATTCGGGACCCGTATTTCTATTATTTCAAGCCTTATCGCGATGTACGGGTTACACATGTGCACAATTTGGGGAAAATCTCTAGCGGGCACGACTGCAACAGCATACCATATCCCATGAGAACTCTTCAGTTAAGCGAGCTTAGGCGAGAGCAGTACTATGATAGGTGACCTCCTGGGAAATCGTCGTGTTGAACCATCTGTTGATGCCGCCCATTATATTTATTTTTATTTTTATTTTATTTTACAATTGATGCCGGAGAACATGGCAATCGACTCTGAAAAAGTTGTAAATGAGATGCCTCGAACTGAAAAACATGAGGGGCCCACGCAGCAGATCCGCGTGTCGTGTGGAGGCCGCATGGAAAATGCCATAACTACACGCACAATCGTATGATTCACCATTATGACCCCAATTCGGAAAGATCTGTGGGGCGCACGATGCGCGGATGTGCCGTAGGCACCTCTAGCGGCACACGTATCATCGATTTTGACTAGTTCGAAGCTATACCGCAGAACAAACGGGTTATGCATGAGCATAATTTACAACAAATCTCCAGCGGGAGCGACCGCACCAGCACACCAGATCCCATGAGAACTCTTCAGTTAAGGGAGCTTGTGCGAAAGCAGTACTGTGATGGGTGCCCTCCTGCAAGTCATCATGTTGAACCATCTATTGATGTCGCCCATTTTATTTCCTTTTATTTCTTTTATATTTTATCATTGACGCTGGAGAACTCGGTGATTGACTCCGAAAATGTTGTAGATGGGAAGCCTCGGATTGAAAAAGATGAGTCGTGGGGCCCATGCGGTAGATCCGTGTGTCATGTGCGGAGGCCGCACAGAAATCGCCATAACTTTGTGCACGATCATTCGATTCTCCATTATGACTCCAATCTAGAAAGATCTCTGTGGGGCGCACGACGAGCAGATGACCTGCAGGTGCATCTGGCAGGACACTTATCTCCGATTTTGGCTAGTTCGAAGCATTACTGCGGCACGTACGAGTTCTACATGAGCACAATTTGCAAAAAAATCTCCAACGCGGACCGCCAAAGACATCGATCCCATGAACTCTTTAGTTAAGCGCGTTTGAGAGCAAGATTTATGATGGGTGACCTCCAGGGAAATCATCGTGTTGAGCCTTCTATTGATGTCGTGCATTTTATTTCCTTTTATTTGTATTTTATTTTAATGTTAATGCCAGAGAACTCGGTGATCGACTACGAAAACTTCATCATTGGGATGCCTCAGACTAAAAAATACTTGACATGGGGCCCACGCGGCTGATTCACGCCTCTCGTGTGGAGGTCGCATGAAAATCGCCATAACTTTGCCCACAATCGTCCGAATTTCCTTTATGACCCCAATTCAAAAAAATCTTTGCGCACATACAAAATGAGCCTCAGCATCTCGGGACCGTATCTCGATTTCGCTATTTCAAGCCTTACGCGGCATAACGGGTTTCAGATGAGCATAATTTATGGCAAATCTCCAACTGCCCCAACCGCACCAGTACACCATATCCCATGAGAACTCTTTAGCTAAGAAAGCTTGGGCGAGAGCAGTACTATGATGGGTGACCTCTTGGGAAGACGTCGTGTTGATCCATCTGTTAATGCCGCCCATTTTATTTCCTTTTATTTTTATTTTATTTTTCTGTTGACGCCGGAGAACTCGGCAATTGACTCCGAAAATGTCATCTATGGGATGCTTCAGACGAAAAAACACTAGTCGTGGGGCCACGCGGCTGATCTGCGCATCTTGTGCGGAGGCCGCACGGTAATCCCCATAACTTCGCATACGATCATCCGATTTGCAGTTATGACCCCAATCCGAAAAGATCTCTACGGGGCGTACGACGTACAGATGAACCGCGGGTGCATCTAGTGGGACCCGTATCTCTAATTTTGGATATTTTGAAGCCTTACTGTGGCACGGAAGGGTTCTAGATGAGCTCAATTTGCGGCAAATCTCTAGTGGGCATGATCGCACCAACACACCAGATCCCATGAGAACTCTACAGTTAAGCGTGCTTGGGCAAGAACGGTACTATGATTGGTGATCTCTTGGGAAGTCGTCTTGTTGAACCATCCGTTGATGCCGCACAATATATTTTTCTTTTATTTTTATTTTATTTTATCGTTGGCACTGGAGAACTCGGCAATCGACTCCGAAAATATTGTAGATGGGATGCCTCGTGATCAAAGATGAGCCGGGGCCACGGTCGATTCGCCTGCCTCGGGGAGGCCGAGTCGCCATAAGTTTGCACACGATCGTCCGATTCATCATTATGACCCCAATCCAAAAAAATCTCTGCGGGGCGCACGACGCGCCCAATGGTGCATCTGGCGGGTCCCGTATCTCCGATTGGCTATTTTGAAGACTTACCGCGGCACGTACGGGTTTCGCATGAGCATAATTTACAGCAATTCTCCAGTAGGCGGGACCGCACTAGCACACCAGATAACATGGCAACTCTTTAGTTAAGCATGCTTGGGCGAGAGCAGTACTATGATGGGTGACCTCCTGTGATGTCATCGTGTTGAACCATCTATTGATGCCTCCCATTTTATTTTCTTTTACTTTTATTTTATTTTATCATTAATGCTGGAGAACTTGGTGATCGACTCTAAAAATGCTGTAGATGGGATGCCTCGGACTGAAAAACAAGAGCCGTGGGGCCCACATGATTGATCTGCACGTCTCGTGTGGAGGTCGCATGAAAATTGCCATAACTTCGCGCATGATCATTCGATTCACGATTATGGCCCTAATCCGAAAAGATCTTCGCGGGACGCACGATGTACAGATGAGCCACAGGCACATCTAGCGGGATTCGTATCTCTGATTTTGGCTATTTTGAATCCTTACTAGCGGGATCCAGAAAAATCACTGCGGGGCGCACGTCTCGTGTGGAGGCTGCACGAAAATCGCCATAACTATGCGCACGATCGTCTGGTTTGCCATTTTGACCCCAATCCAAAAAGATCTCCACGGACGACGACGTAAATGAGCGCAGTACACAGCGTGACCTACATCTATGAATTCATATATTTATGCGGCACCGCCCAGAGCACAATTTGTTGCAAATCTCCACGGGTGCGATCGCACCAGCACACTAGATCCCATGTGAACTCTTCAATTAAGTGTGCTTGGGAGAGAGCAGTACTATGATGGGTGACCTCCTGGGAAATCATCGTGTTGAACCATATGTTGATGCCGCCCATTTTATTTCCTTTTTCTTTTTATTTTATTTTATCGTTGACGCCGAAAAACTCAGCGATCGACTCTGAAATCATTGTGGATGTGATGCCTCGTGCTGAAAAACATGAGTCGTGAGGACCACGCGGCTCATCCAGATCTCGTGTAAAGGCAGCACATAAATCACCATAACTTCATGCACCATTCGATACCAAGATGACCTAACCAAAATATCTCATGGGCACACGACGAGCGGATGAGAATCCGGTGGAACTCAGATTCCGATTTCAGCAATTTTGAAGCCTTATTGCGGCACGTACTGGTTTCACATGAGCACAATTTACGTCAAATGTCCAGTGGGCGCGACTCCACCAGCACACCAAATCACATGAGAGCTCTTCAATTAAGTGAGCTTGGGCGAGAGCAGTACTATGATGGCTGATCTCGTGGGAAGTCGTCATGTTGAACCATCTGTTGATGCCACCCATTTTATTTCCTTTTATTTTTATTTTATTTTACCATTAATGTTAGAGTACTTCGATCGACTCCAAAAATGTTGTAGATGGGATGCCTCGGACTGAAAAACACGAGTCGTCATGCCCACGCGGTTGATCAGCACGTCTCGTGAGGAGGCCGCATGGAAATCCCCATAACTTCACACACGATCTTCCGATTCGCCATTATGACCCTAATCTGGAAAGATCTCTACGGGCCGCACGATGCGTAGATGTGCCAAAGGTGTATATGACGAGACCTATATTTTCGATTTATTTTGAATCCTTACCAAAGATGTACGAAGTTCCTGCACAATTTGCGAAATCTCCAACGGCACACCGCACAAAGAAACGATCATATGAGAACTCTTCAGTTAAGCGTGCTTAGGTGAGAATAGTACTATGATGGGTGACCTCCTGGGAAGTCATCGCGTTGAACCATCTGTTGATGCCGCCCATTTTATTTTCTTCTATCTTTATTTTCTTTTATCGTTGATGTCAAAGAACTCGGCGATCGACTCTGAAACCATCATTGATGGGATGCCTCGGACTAAAAACACGAGTCATGGCGACCACGCGGTTGATCCACATGTCTCGTGTGAATGCCGCACAAAAATCGTCATTACTTCGCACACGATCATCCGATTCGCCATTATGACCCAATCCGAAAAGTTCTCCGCGGGGCACATGACGTGCCCAAAGGCGCATCTGGCGAGACCCATATATCTGATTTTGGCTATTTCGAAGCATTACCACAGAACATACAGGTTTCATGTGAGCACAATTTGCAACAAATCTACAATGGACGTGACCGCACCAGTACACCAAATCACATGGATACTCTTCAATTAAGCGTGCTTGGGCAAAAGAAGTACTATGATGGGTCACCTCCTGGAAAGTCATCGTGTTGAATCATCTATTGATGCTGCCCATTTTATTTCCTTTTATTTTATTTTTCTGTTGATGCTGGAGAACTCTGTGATCGACTCCAAAAATGTCATCGATGGGATGCCTCGGACAGAAAAACACTAGCAGTGGGGCACACTCGGCTGAATCGCGCATCTCGTGTGGAGGCCGCATGGTAATCACCAGAACTTCATGCACAATCATCCGATTCGCCATTATGACACCTATCTGAAAAGATCTCCGCATGGCACACGACGTAGATGAGCCGCAAGCGCATCTTGCTGGACACGTATCTTCGATTTTGACTAATTTGAAGCTCTACTGTGGCATGGACGGGTTCCACATGAGCATAATTTGCAAAAAATCTCCAATGCGACCACACCAGCACACCAGATCCCATGAGAACTCTTCAGTTAAGCATGCTTGGGCGAGAGCATTAATATGAGGGGTGACCTCCTGCGAAGTCATCGTGTTGAACCATCTATTGATGCTGCGTATTTTATTTCCTTTAATTTGTATTTTATTTTAACATTGACGACAGAGAACTAGGCAATCGACTCCGAAAATGTCATCGATGGGATGCCTCAGACTGAAAAACACAAGCCGTGGGGCCCACTCGGCTGATCCACGCATCTCGTGTGGAGGCTGCACAAAAATCGCCATAACTTTGTGCACGATCGTCCGATTCGCTGTTATGACCCAAATCGAAAGTTCCGCGATGATGGGCGATCAGCATCCGTGGGACTATCTCGATTTTGGCTATTTAGAAGCCTTTCCTCGGCACGTACTGGTTCGCATGAGCACAATTTGCAAATCTCCAACAGGCAGGACCGCACCAACACACCAGATCACATGAGAACTCTTCAATTAGTATTATGATGGGTGACCTCCAAGGAAGTCGTCATGTTGAACCATCTGTTGATGCTGCCCTTTTAATTTCCTTTTAATTTTATTTTATTTTATCATTGACGCCAGAGAAGTCAGCGATCGACTCCGTAAACGTTGTAGATGGGATTCCTTGGATTGAAAAGCATGAGTTGTGTGGCCGACGCGGTTGATCCACGCATCTCGTGCGGAGGCCGCACGAAAATTGCGATAACTTCATGCACGATCGTCTGACTCTCCATATGACCCCAATCCGAAAAGATTTTTGCGGGGCGCACAATGCGCAGATGAGCTGCAGGTACATTTGGCGGGATACGTATCTTCAATTTCGACTAGTTTGAAGCCTTACCATAGCACGGACGGGTTCCGCATGAGCATAATTTACATAAAATCTTCAATGGGCATGACCGCACAAGCACACAAGATCCCATGAGGACTCTTCAGTTAAGCGTGCATAGGCGAAAGCAGTACTATGATGGGTGATCTCCTGGAAGTCGTCGTCTTGAACCACCTATTGATGGCACCCATTTTATTTCCTTTTATTTGTATTTTATTTTATTGTTGATGCTGGAGAACACGGCAATCGACTCTGACAACATTGTAAATGGGATGCCTCGGACTGAAAAATATGAGTCGTGGGCCCATGTGGCAGATCCGAGCATCTCGTGTGGAGGCCGCATGAAAATCGCCATAACTTTGCGCACGATCATCCAATTCGCCATTATGACCCAAATCCAGAAAGATCTTTGTGGGGCGCACGACGAGTAGAAGAGTCAAGACATCAGGACCGATCTCGATTTCGCTATTTCTAAGCCTTACGCAAAATGTTCCGCATGAGCACAATTTGTGTCAAATCTCCGTGACAAAGACAATCATGATAACTCTTCAATTAATCGTGCCTGGGCGAGAGCAGTACTATGATGGGTGACCTCTTGGAAAGTCGTTGTGTTGACCTATCTGTTGATACCGCCATTTTATTTTCTTTTATTTTTATTTTATTTTATCGTTGACGCCGGAGAACTAGGCGATCAACTCCAAAAATTTTGTAGATGGGATGCCTCGGACTGAAAAACATGAGCCATTAACATTTCGCGATTCGTGGGAGGCCGCGATTGATAACTTCACGCACGCATCGATTCGCCTTTATGACCCATTGAAAAAATCTCCGAGCACGATGCGCGTGTGCCACAAGATTCGATAGACAGATCTCCATTTCGCTATTTCAAGCCTTACCGCACATATGGGTTCGATTAGCTTAAATTGTGGTAAATCTCCAGGGAACGACCGCACCAAGACACCGGATCCCCGAGAACTCTTCAAGGCGTTAGGCGAGCAAGCTGATGGGTGACCTCCCTGAAGTCATCGTGTTGAACCATCCGCTGATGCCACATTTTATTTCCTATTTGTATTTTAAACATTGACGCCGAGAACTCATCGAATTCAAAACATCATCGGGCGGCCTTGAATGAAAATATGAGCCGTGAGGCCCACTCGGTTGATCCACGTGTCTTGTGTGGAGGCCCCATGGAAATCGCCATAATTTGGCACACGATCGTCCGACTGGCCCATTATGACCCCTAAAAGATGCACAAGTGATGAGCAGCACAGCGACTAGCAAGACCCGTGATTTATTGATTTCACTATTTTGAAGCCTAATCATGGGCGGTTCCGATGAGATACCTGGAAAGTCTCTAGCGGGCGCGATCCCACCAACACACAATATCTCATGAGAACTCTTTAATTTAGCTGCATCAAGTAAGAGCAAAGACTATGATGGTCGATCTCATGGGAAGTCGCCAAGCTAACCATCTCTTGATCCCTATTATTTTCTTTTATTTTTATTTAATTTTACCATTGACACCACAGAACTTAGAGATCAACTCTGAAAATGTCATCGGTGGGATGCCTCAGATTGAAAAATACGAGATGTGGGTCCCACGCAGTTGGCTCATTGCATCAACTTTGCCATAACTTCACGCATTGTCCAATTCTACCATTATGACCCCAACCAAAAGATCTTCACCGGGAGCACAACTAACATATGTGATGTAAAGATTCCGGACCTGGATTTTGGCTATTTCGAGCTCTGCACTTTACGTGATTCTGATGAGCACAATTTGTGGCAAATCTCCAACGGGCGCGACCGCACCAGTACACTAGATCCCATGAGAACTCTTCAGTTAAGCGAGCTTGGGTGAGAGCAGAACTATGATGGGTGACCTCCTGGGAAGACATCGTGTTGAACAATCTATTGATACATCCCACTTTATTTCATTTTTTTGTTGATGCCGAGAACTTGACGGTTGACTCCGAAAACATCATCAATGGGATGCCTTGGACAGAAAAACATGAGTCATGGGGCCCACGCAATTGATATGCACGTCTCGTGCGGAGGCCGCACGTAAATCGCCATAACTTCATACACGATTGTCTGATTCGCTAGTATGACCCCAATCCAAAAAAAATCTCGCAAGACGACAGTATGAGCCACATACTCCGGCGGACCGATTTTGGCTATTTCGAAGTCTTACCACTGCACGTACGAGTTCCGCATGAGCACAATTTATGACAAATCTCCAGCGGGCGTGACCACACTAGCACACTAGATCACATGAGAATTCTTTAGTTAAGCGTGCTTGGCCGCCGAGAGCAGTACTGTGATGGGTGACCTCCTGAGAAATCATTGTCTTCAACAATCTGTTGATGCCGCCTAATTTATTTCCTTTTATTTTTATTTTATTTATCGTTGATGCTGGAGAACTTGACAATAGACTCCGAAAATATTGTAGATGGGATGCCTCGGACTGAAAAACACGAGCCATGGGGCTCACGCAGCTGATCCGTGCGTCTCGTGTGGAGGCCACATAGAAATCACCATAACGTCGCGCAATTGTCTAATTCACCATTATAACCCCAATCCTGAAAGATCTCCGTGGGGTGCATGATCGTGCAAATGAGCCGCAGGCGTATCTGGCGGGACACGTATCTCCAATTTCGACTAGTTCAAAGACTTACCATTACCGCGACACGAACGGGTTCCGCATGAGCACAATTTACAAAAAATCTCCAACGGGCTCGATCGCACCAGCACACCAGATCCCATGAGAACTCTACAGTGAAGCGTGCTTAGGCGAGTGCAGTACTATGATTGGTGACCTCCAGGGAAGTCATCATGTTGAACCATATGTTGACGTCGCACATTTTATTTCCTTTTATTTGTATTTTATTTTAATGTTGACGCCGAAGAACTCGGCGATCGACTCCAAAAATGTCATCGATGGGATGACTCACACTAAAAAACATGAGCTGTGGGGCCCACTCAACTGATTTGCATGTCTCGTGTGGAGGCCGCACGAAAATCGCCATAACTTTGTGCACAATCGTCCGGTTCGCCATTTTGACCCCAATCCAGAAAGATCTCCGCGGAACGTACGACATGCAAATGAGCAGCAGGCACATTTGGCAGGACCTACATCTCCGAATTCAGCTATTTTGAAGCCTTATCGCGGCACCGACGGGTTCCAGATGAGCACAATTTGTTGCAAATCTCCACAGGCGCGATCACACCAGCACACTAGATCCCATGTGAACTCTTCAATTAAGTGTGCTTGGGAGAGAGCAGTACTATGATGGGTGACTCGAAGTCATCGCTGAACCATCCGCTGATGCCCATTTTATTTCCTTCTATCTTTATTTTCTTTTACCGTTGATGCCAAAGAACTCGGCGATCGACTCAAACCATCATTGATGGGATGCCTCGGACTGAAAAACACGAGTCATGGGGACCACGCGGTTGATCCATGTGTCTTGTGTGAAGGCCGCATGAAAATCGCCATTACTTCGCACACGATCGTCCAATTCGCCATTATGACCCCAATCCGAAAAAATTACTGTGGGGTGCATAACTCGTAGATGAGCCGCAGGCACATCTAGCTGGACTAGTATCTCCGATTTGGGCTATTTAGAATCCTTACCACAGCACGGACGGGTTCTAAATGAGCAAAATTTTTGGCAAAGAAGTGATCGTACACAAAGACACCATATCTCATGACAACTCTTCGCCATGATTGGGCGAAAGACATGATGGGTGACCTCCTAAGAAGTCATCGTGTTGAACCATTTATTGATGCCGCCCATTTTATTTCTTTTTATTTTTATTTTATTTTACCATTAATGTCATTGAACTTGGAGATCACCTCCAAAAATGTCATCGATGGGATGCCTCGGACTGAAAAACACAAGTCGTGGAGCCCACGGGCTGATCCACGAGTCTCGTGTGGAGGCCACACGAAAATCACCATAACTTCACGCACGATCGTCCGATTCGCCATTATGACCCCAATTTGGAAAGATCTCTGCGAGGCGTATGACACGCAAATGAGCAGAGCATCCCAGACCCAGATTCTAATTTTGGAAGCCTTTACCGTGGCAATGACACGGGTTCCGCATGAGCACAATTTGCTAAAATCTCCAACGGACCGCATCAGCATACCGGCATCCCATGAGAACTCTTCGCTTAAGCGTTCTCGAGGGAGCAAGATTATAATGGGTGACCTCCAAGAAGTCATCGTGTTGAACAATCTGTTGATGCCGACCATTTTATTTTCTTTTATTTTTATTATTTTACCATTGACGTCGGAGAACTCGATAATCGACACAGAAATTGTCATCGATGGGATGCCTCGGACTAAAAAACACGAGTTGTGGGGCCCACATGACTGATCCTCGCATCTCGTGTGGAGGCCGCACGGAAATCACTATAACTTCGCGCTCGATCATCCAATTCGCCTTTATGACCCAAATCAGGAAAGATCTCCATGGGGCGAACGATGCGTAGATGTGCCAAAGGAGCATCTAGTAGACCCGTGATTCTCTCGCTATTTCAAGACTTACCGCGACGCACGGTTCCGCAGATGAGCACAATTTATGTAAATTTCTTAAAAAGAACGACGCAACAACACACCGATCACATAAGAACACTTCAAGCATGTTGCTTAGAGCAAGATGGGTGACCTCCTAGAAGTCATCGCCTAACCATCTATTGATGCCGCCCATTTTATTTTATTTTATTTTATTTTACCATCGACATGAGAGAACTCGCGGATCAATTCAAAACATCATTACCGGGATGCCTCGCATCAAAAACACAACTGGGGTCCAAGAGATTGATCCTCGCGCCTCATGCGGAGGCCACACAAAAATTGCCAGTACTTCACTCATGATCTTCTGATTCTCCACTATGACCCCAATCCAAAAATATCTTCGTATGAGACGAGCGATGAGCCGGAGGCACAAGGGACCCATATCTCGATTTCGCTATTTCAAGCCTGGTAATCGACGGATTCTGAGCACAATTTGCAAAATCTAACGGACGACCCGACACCCGTGATATGAGAACTCTTCGCTAAGCATGCTTGGGCAAGAGCAAGACTATGATGGGTGGCCTGGAAGTCATCGTGTTGAACCATCTTGATGCCGACCATTTTATTTCCTTTAATTTTCATTTTACCGGACGCCGGAGAACTGACGACGACTTAAAATCATCATCGATGGATTCTCTGACTGAAAACATGAGCCGGAGAATGATCTGACGCTTTCGCGCATGGCATGGAAATCGTATAACTTCGCCATGCATGATCTCGATGGGCCATGACGCAGCGATGGGGACACATATCGAAGGTTCAAAGCCCACCATGGCCTGACCGGTTTCTGATGAGCACACCTGCGTAAAATCTCCAACGTGACAAAGCACACCAAATCCCATGAAAATTCGCTTAAGCTGCTTGAGTAGATTATGATTACCTCCGGAAGTCATCGTGTTGAACCATTTGTTGATGCCGCATTTTATTTCCTTTATTTGTATTTTATTTAACGCTGACGAGAGAACTCGACGACTCAAAAAACGCCATCGATGGGATGCCTCGCACTTAAAAAACATGAGTCGTACACTGGTCGACCGATCTCGTGGTGGCCGCATGAAAATCGCCATAACATCGCGACGCATCGCCCGATTCGCCATTATGACCTAACCAAAAGATCTCCGGGCGATGATGATGTGAGTTTCTCACTGGACCAGACTCGATTTTGGCTATTTCAAAGCCTTACTACGGCACGAACAAGTTCCAGATGAGCACAATTTGCGGCAAATCTCCAACAGGCGCAACCGCACCAACACACTAGATCCCATGAGAACTCTTCAGTTAAGCGTGCTTGGGTGAGAGCAGTGCTGTGATGGGTGACATCATGAGAAGTCGTCGTGTTGAACCATCTGTTCATTCCTTATTTATTTTATTTTATTTTATTCACGCTGAGAACTCGGCGATCAACTCAAAACGCCATTGATGGGATGCAAAAAAAATATGAGTCGCCCCACTAGGTCGATTCATGGAGGCTACACAAATCGCCATAACTTCATTCATCATCCGATTCGCCATTATGACCCCAATCTAGAAAGACTGTACACAGATGCACAAATGAGCCAGGCGACTCAGATCTCCTATTTTGGCTATTTCAAAATCTTACCGCAACACGGTCATGTTCCACATGAGCACAATTTACTGCAAATCTCCAGCGGGGGCGAACGCACCAGCACTCCAAATCCCATGAGAACTCTTCAGTTAAGCATGCTTGGGTGTGTGTAGTACTATTATGGGTGTCCTCCTGGGAAGTCACCGCATTGAACCATATATTGATGCCACCCATTTTATTTCTTTATTTTTATTTTATTTTACCGTTGACGCTGGAGAACTCGGAGATCAACTCTGAAACCATTGTCGATGGGATGCCTCGTACTGAAAAACACGAGCCGTGGGGCCAACACGGCTGATCTACTCGTCTCGTGTGGAGGCCACACAAAAATTGCCATAACTTCACGCATGATCGTCGATTCTCCATTATTATCCCAATTAAAGATCGACGACAGAGATGTGCCACATGCGATCTCATGAGACCTATAGCCCAATTCGCTATTTTAAAGCCCCGCTGGACGGGTTTTGATGAGCACAATAAGTAAATTCTAACGCGGACCGCACTCAAAGACACCATATCTCATGAGAACTCTTCGCTAAACGCGAGAGATAATGATGGGTGACCTCTTGAGAAGTCGTTGTGTTCAACCATTTGTTGATGCCGCCCATTTTATTTCCTTTTATTTTTTTTATTTTTACCGTTGACGCTGGAGAACTCGGCGATCGACTCTGAAAATGTTGTAGATGGGATGCCTCGGATAGAAAACATGAGCCGTGGGGCCCACACGGCTGATCTGCGCGTCTCGTGTGGAGGCCACATGAAAATCGCCATAACTTCGCGCACAATCGTTAGATTCGCCATTATGACCCCAAATCTAGACAGATCTCCGCAGGGCGCACGACGTGCAGATGTGCTAAAGGCGCATCTGGCGGGACCCATATCTCATATTTCGGCTATTTCAAAGCCTTACCGTGGCACGTATGGGTTCCACATGAGCACAATTTATGGCAAATTACCAGGAGGATCGCACCAAAGACTCCAAAACACACTTCGCTAAGCGTTTAAGAGCAAGTATGATGGTGACCTCGAAGTCATCACATTTAACCATCTGTTGATGCCACTCATTTTATTTCCTTTTATTTTCATTTTATTTTACCGTTGACACAAAAGAACTCGGTGATCGACTCTGAAACCATCGTCGATGGGATGCCTCAGAATAAAAAACACAAGCCATGGGGCCGCGATCCACGCGTCCCGTGGAGTCCATAATCACTATAATCATCCATTCGCCATTATGACCCCTAACCGGAAAGATCTTCTGGGCGACGACGATATGTGCCAAAGGCACATTTGAGAGAGACCAGATTCTCAATTTTGACTATTTTGAAGCCTTATCAACGCACGGGTCCGTATACACAAATTGCATAAATCTCCAACGGGCGACCGCACTAGCACACCGTGAATCACATGAGAACACTTCGCTAAGCGTTGGGCGAGTAGTACTATGATGGGTCCTCGCCGAAGGAACCATCTCGCTGATGCCGCCCATTTTATTTTCTTTTAGTTTTATTTTATTTTACCGTGACAACGTAGAACTCGACGATCAACTCTGAAACTGTCATTGATGGGATGCCTCGCAAAACACGAGTCCAAATAACGTGGCTAATCTGACATCGTGGTAGGCCACAAAATTGTCATAACTTCATGCACGATCGCCCAATTCTACCATAATGATCCCAATCCGAAGATCATCAAGTATAGAGATGTGCCAAAGGCACATCAGGCTGGACCCATATCTCCAATTTTGGCTATTTCGAAGCCTTACCACGATCGCATCGTTCACAGAAGCACTGGCGAATGCTCCGGCATGACCACCATCACACCGGATCCCATGAGAACTTTAATTGAGCAAGCGAGCAAGACACGATGGGTGACCTCGTGAAGCCGGTTGAACCATCTATTGATGTCATTTTATTTCCTTTTTATTTTATTTTACCATTTATGCCGGAGAACTTACATCGCAATCAAAAATGTTGAAGATGGGATGCCTCGTTAAAAAAACAGTAGTGGCGCGTCGATCCGACATCTCGTGGAATCCACACAAAAATCGCCAAAACTTCACGCATGATTGTCTGATTTACCATTATGACCCCAACCTAGAAAGATCTTCGCGGAGCACATGACGCGCAGATGTGCTAAAGGCACATCTGGCGGGACACATATCTCTGATTTCAGCTATTTCGAAGCTTTACCGCGGTACATACCGGTTCTGCAAGAGCACAATTTATGCGCAAATCTCCAAAGAACGCTGACGCATCTCAAAGACACCGTGATCATGCGAACTCTTCGCATGCCAAGTGCAAGATATGATGGGTGACCTCCTGGAAAGTCGTCACGTTGAACCATCTATTGATGCCACCCATTTTAATTCCTTTTATTTTTATTTTTTTTACCATTGACGCCAACAGCGATCGACTCCAAAACCGTCGTCGATGGAAAGCCTCAGACTGAAAAACACGAATTATGGGGCCAGCACCGATCCACGATCTCGTGTGAAGCGATGGAAATCTCAAGACCGCATCACCGACGCTTTATGACCCAAATTGAAAGATCTCCGCATGATCATGCATAGATGGGTCGGGTAAGTCACGATCTCGATTTCGCTAGTTCAAGTCTTACACTGGACGGTTCAGAGCACAATTTGTAGAAAATCTCCAACAAGGACGCACTGCACCGTGATTCCAAGAGAACTCTTCAGTTAAGCGTGCTTGGGTGAGAGCAATACTATGATGGCTGACCTCCTGGGAAGTCATCGTGTTGAACCATCTATTGATGCCGTGCATTTTATTTCCTTTTATTTGAATTTTATTTTAACATTGACGACGGAGAACTTAGCGACCGACTCCTAAAATGTCATCGATGAGATGCCTCGAACTTAAAAATACGAGCCGTGGTGCCCACTCGGCTGATCCGCACATCTCATGTGAAGGCCGCACGAAAATCGCCATAACTTCATGCACGATTGTCCGATTTGCCATTATGACCCCAATCCGGAAAGATCTCCGCAGGGCGCATGATGCGTAGATGGGCCGTAGATGCATCTGGCGGGTCACATATATCTGATTTTAGCTAGTTCCAAGCCTTACCGTGGCACAGACGGGTTTCGCATGAGCACAATTTGCAGAAAATCTCCAACGGGCACGACGACACAAGCACAAAAGATCCTATGAGAACTCTTCGCTATGCGGCTTGAGACTATGATGATCGACTCGGTTCATTGAACCATCTATTGATGCCACACATTTTATTTCCTTTTATTTATATTTTATTTTAATGCTGATGATGGAGAACTCGACGATCGACTCCTAAAACGTCATTGATGGGATGTCTCGGACTTAAAAATATGAGTCGCCCAACCGGCTGATCCACACGTCTAGTGTGGAGGCCGAACAAAAATTGCCATAACTTTGCGCACGATCGTCCTATTCGCCATTATGACCCCAATCCGAAAAATGCATAGTAAAGGAGCATCTACGGGCTCAGATCTCGATTTTAGCTATTTCAAAGCCTTATCACGCACGGGTTCCCCATGAACACAATTTCATATTACCAATCGACCGCACCAAAGATGTGATCATATGAGAACACTTCGCTAAGCGTGGGGTAGAGAGCTGACTATGATGGGTGACCTCCTGGGAAGTCATCACGTTTAACCATCTGTTGATGTCGTGCATTTTAGTTCCTTTTATTTGTATTTTATTTTAACATTAATGCCGGAGAACTCGGTGATCGACTCTGAAAACATCATCGATGGGATGCCTCGGACTAAAAAACATGAGTCGTGGGGTCAACTAGGCTGATCCACGCGTCTAGTGTGTAGGCCACACGGAAATCGCCATAACTTCGCACACAATCATATGATTTGCCATTATGACCCCAATCTGGAAATATCTCCGCTGGGCACGCGATGTGCAGATGTGTCGCAGGTGCATCTAGCGAGACACATATCTCTGATTTCAGCTATTTTGAAGCCATGCCGCTGTGTAGATGGGTTCCAGATCGCTCAATTTGCATCAAATCTCTAGCGGCTACCGCAAGTAGCACTAGATCCCATGAGAACTCTTCGCTAAGCGGATTGGGCCGAGAGCAAGATGATGGGTGACCTCCTAGAAGTCATCGTGTTGAATGATCTTTTGATGCCGCCCATTTTATTTCCTTTTATTTTTATTTTATTTTACCGTTGATGCCAAAGAACTCAGTGATTGACTCTGAAATCCGTCATCGATGGGATGCCTCGGACTAAAAATATGAGTCGTAGGGCCCACGCGGTTGATCCACGTGTCTCGTTTGGAGGCCTCACAGAAATCACCATAACTTCATGCTCGATTGTTCGATTTGCCATTATGACCCCAATCTAAAGATCTCATATGCATGACGCTGCAGATAAAGTTAAAGCGCAATGAGACCCGTATCTCTGATTTTGGCTATTTCGAAGACTAACCGCAGCATGTACCAGTTCCGCATGAGCACAATTTGCCGCAAATCTCCAACGGGAGCAACCGCACCAGCACACCAGATTCCATGAGAACTCTTTAGTTAAGCGTGCTGGGGCGAGAGCAGTACTATGATGGGTGATCTCATGCAAGTCATCGTGTTGAATGATCTGTTGATGCCACCCATTTTATTTTTTTTATTTTTGTTTTATTTTACTGTTGATACCGGAGAACTCAGCGATCGACACCGAAAATGTCATTGCTGGGATGCCTCGGATAGAAAAACATGAGCCGAGGGGCCTACGCAGCTGATCTACGCATCTCGTGTGGAGGTCTTACAAAAATCGCCATAACTTCATGCTCGATCGTCTGATTCGCCATTATGACCCCAATCTAGATCTCAGGTGCACACATAGATGTGCTAAAGGCGCTATTTAACGGACCCGTATCTCGAGCTATTTCAAAGACTTATCGCCGCACGCCTGCATGAGCACAAATTGTGGCAAATCTAGCGGAGCGACACCGCACAAAGACACCAAATCACATGAGAACACTTCGCTAAGCTGCATTTGCGAGCAATACTATGATGGGTGACCTCTTGGGAATTCATCGCGTTGAACCATCTATTGATGCCGCCCATTTTATGTCCTTTTATTTTCATTTTATTATACCGTTAATGCGGGAGAACTCGGCGATCGATTCCAAATGTCATTGATGGGATGCCTCAGACTGAAAAACATGAGCCGTGGGGCCCATGCGGCTGATCTGCACGTCTCGTGTGGAGGCCGTATGGAAATCACCATAACTTCACGCACGATCATCCGATTTGCCGTTATGACCCCAATTCGGAAAGATCTCCGCAGGGCACACAACTAGCAGGTGTGCCAAAGGCGCATCTAGCGGGACCCGTATCTTTGATTACAACTAGTTCAAAAGCTTACTGCGGCACGGACAAGTTCTGGATGAGCACAATTTGCAAAAAATCTCCAACGAGCCTGACCGCACCAGCACACAAGATCCCATGTGAACTCTTCAATAAAGCGAGCTTGGGAGAATAGTACTATGATGTGTGACCTCTTAGGAAGTCATCCTGTTGAACTATCCGTTGATGTCGCCCATTTTATTTCCTTTTATTTTTATTTTATTTTTAAGTTGACGCCGGAGAACTCGACGATCAACTCCGAAAATATCATCGATGAGATGCCTCAGACGGAAAAGCAAGACTAATGGGGCCCATGTAGCTGATCTGCATGTCTCGGGTGGAGGCCGCATAAAAATCATCATAACTTGGTGCACGATCTTTCGATTTGCCATTATAACCCCAATCCGAAAAGATCTCTGCGAGGTGCACGACGTGTAGATAAGCTGCGAGCACATCTGGCGAGACCCATATCTTGGATTTCGGCTAGTTCGAAGCCTTACCACGGTACGGAAGGGTTTCAGATGAGCATAAATTGCGACAAAGCTCCAGCGGGCGCGATCACACCAGTACACCAGATCCCATGAGAACTCTTCAGTTAAGTGTACTTGGGCGAGAGTAGTACTATGATGGGTGATCTTGTGGAAGTCATCGTGTTGAACAATCTGTTGATGCTACCCATTTTATTTCCTTTTATTTTATTTTATTTTACCGTTGACGCAGGAGAACTCGGCGATCGACTCCGAAAATGTCATCGATGGGATGCCTTAGACTAAAAAACACGAGTTGTGGTGCCCACACGGCTGATTCGCGCATCTCATGTGGAGTCCACATGAAAAATCACCATAACTTCACACACGATCATCTAATTCGCCATAATGACCCCAATCTGAAAAGATCTCCACGGGCGCACGACGCGCAGATGAGCCGCGGGCGCATCTGGCGGACGCATCTCCAATTTTGACTATTTCGAAGCCATACCGCAAAGACGGGTTTTACATAATTTACGAAATCTCAAATGGGCGACTACTGACACCGATCCCATGAGAACTCTTCAGTTAAGCGTGCTAGAGACCTCTTGGGAAGTTGTTGTGTTGAACCATCTATTAATGCCGCACATTTTATTTCCTTTTATTTTAATTTTATTTTAACGCGTTGATGTCAAGAACTGCCGATCGACTCATCATGGGATGCATCGTGCCGATGAGCTGATGGGCTAATCCGGCGTCGCTCAGTAGTCGCACGGAAATCGCCATAACTTCGTGCACGATCGTCCGATTCGCCATTATGACCCCAATCCAGAAATATCTCCGCGAGATGCACGACGCGCAGATGAGCCGCAGGAGCATCTGGCGAGACTCGTATCTCCTATTTCGGCTATTTTGAATCCAAACTGTGGCATGAATGGGTTCCGCATGAGCATAATTTGCGGCAAATCTCCAGCGGGGGTTATCCCACAAGTAAACCAGATCCCAAGAGATCTCTTCAGCTATGAGTTCTTCGGCGAGAGCAGTACTATGATGGGTGACCTTTTGGGACGTCGTCATGTTGAACCATTTGTTGAAGCCGCCCAATTTATTTTATTTTATTTTTATTTTATTTTACCATTGACGTCGGAGAACTCAAAGATTGGTCCCAAAAATGTTGTTGATGGAATGTGTCGAACTGAAAAATATGAGCCATAGGGCCTATGTGGCTGATCCGCACATCGTGGAGGCCGCACAAAAATCACCATAACTTTGTGCACGATCTTCCGATTCGCCAATATGACCCCAATCCAGAAGATCTTCATGGGGCACATGATGCACAGATGTGCTGCAGATGCATCTAGAGGGACCCATATCTCCAATTTCGGCTAGTTCGAAGCCTTACCGCGACACGAACGAGTTCTGCATGAACACAATTTGAGGCAAATCTCCAGCGAGTGCGACCTCACCGGAACACCAGATCCTATGAGAACTCTTTAGTTAAGTGTGCTTAGGCGAGAGCAGTACTATGATGAGTGACTTCTTGGGAAGCATCGTGTTGAACCATCTGTTGATGCCACCCATTTTATTTTCTTTTATTTTTATTTTATTTTATCATTGACGCCGAAGAACGTGACGTTCGACTCTGAAAATGTCATAGATGGGATGCCTCAGACTGAAAAACATGAGCTGTGGGGCCCCAAGCGGCTAATCTACGTGTCTCATGTGGATGCCGCATGGAAATAATCACCATAACTTTGCGAACGATCGTCTGATTTGCCATTATGATCAAAATTTGGAAAGATCTCTGCGGGACATACATCATGTAGATGTGCCAAAGGCACATTTGGCGAGACCTGTGTCACCGATTTCGGCTATTTTGAAGTCGTACTGCGGTATGTACGGGTTCCACATGAGCATAATTTGCGAAAAATGTCCAGCGGGTGCCACCGCACCAGCACACCATATCACATGAGCTCTTCAATTAAGCGTGCTTGGTCAAGAGCAGTACTATGATGGGTGACCTCTTGAGAAGTTGTCGTGTTAAACCATCTGTTGATGCCCCCATTTTATTTCATTTTATTTTTATTTTATTTTACCGTTGATGCCGGAGAACTCAACAATCGACTCTGAAAACATCTTTGATGGGATGCCTCGGAGTGAAAAGCACGAGCCGTGGGGCCCACAAAGCTGATCTGTGTGTCTCGTGTGGAGGCCACATGGAAATCTCCATAACTTCGTGCACGGTCATCCGATTCGCCATTATGACCACAATCCGGAAAGATCTCTGCGGGGTGCACGACGAGCAGATGAGCCACAGTTGCATATGGCGGGACTTATATCACCGATTTCGGCTATTTCTAAGCCTTACCGTGGCACGTACGGGTTCCGTATGAGCACAGTTTGCGGCAAATCTCCAGCAGGCACGATCGCACCAGCACACCAGATCACATGAGAGCACTTCAGTTAAGCGTGCTTGGGCGAGAGCAGTATTATGATGGGAGACCTCCTAGAAATTCGTCACGTTGAACCATCTGTTGATGTCACCCATTTTATTTCCTTTAATTTTTATTTTATTTTACCATTGAAGATGGAGAACTCGACGATCGACTCTGAAACTGTCATCGATGGGATGCCTCGAACTGAAAAACACGAGCTGTGGGGCTAACGCGGTTGATCTGAGCGTCATGTGTGGAGGCCGCACGCAAATCGCCATAACTTCATGCAAGGTCATCTGATTCACCATTATGACCAAATTCCGTGAAAAGATCTATGCGGGCAAACTCGCAGATAAAGGCGATCTGCGGACTCATCTCGATTTTGGCTATTGCCTTACCGCACGCACGCAGCCAGACGCGATAATTTGCAAAAATCTCTAAGACCGCACAAAGACACCGCATCACCGCATCACATGAGAACTCTTCAGTTAAGCGTGCTTGGGCGAGAGCAAAACTATGATGGGTAACCTTCTAGAAAGTCATTGCGATGAACCATCTGTTGATGCTGCCCATTTTATGTCCTTTTATTTTTATTTTATTTTTCCATTGATGCCAAAGAACTCGGTGATCGACTCAAAACCGTCATTGAGGGATGCCTCGGACAGAAAAGCACGAGCTGTGGGGCCCACATGGTGGATCCGCATGTCTAGTGTGGATGCCGCACAAAAATCACAATAAATTCACGCACGATCGTCCGATTCGCCATTATGACCTCAATCCGCAAAGATCCCTACGAGGAGCACGATGAGTAGATGTGCAGCAGGCACATCTGGGGGGACCCGTATCTCTGATTTCGATTAGTTTGACGCCTTACCACTGCACGGACGGGTTCCACATTAGCATAATTTATGGCAAATCTCCAGCGGGAGCAACCGCACCAGCACACCAGATCCCATGAGAACTCTTCAGTTAAGCATGCTTGGGCGAGAGCAGTAATATTGTGGGTGACCTCCTAGGATGTCATCTTCTTGAACCATCTGTTGATGCCGCCTAATTTATTTGCTTTTATTTTTACTTTATTTTACCGTTGACGCTGTAGAACTTGGCGATCAACACCCAAAACTTCATTGGTTGGATGCCTCAGACTGAAAATAACGAGCCGTGAGTCCCACGCGACTGATCCGAGCATCTCGTGTGAAATCCGCACAAAAATTACCATAACTTCGAGCATGATCGTCCGATTAGCCATTATGACCTCAATATAGAAAGTCTCTACGGGCTGCACGACGCGTAGATGTGCCAAAGGCACATCTGGCAGGACCCATATCTCCAATTTTAGGTATTTTGAAGCCTTACCGTGGCACGGATGGGTTTTGCATGAGCACAATTTGTGACAAATCTCCAGCGAGCACCACCACACCAGCACACTAGATCACATGAGAACTCTTCAGTTAAGCGTGCTTGGGCGAGAACAGTACTATGATGGGTGACCTCTTGGAAAGCCATCGTGTTGAACCATCTGTTGATGCAGCCCATTTTATTTCCTTTTATTTTTATTTTATTTTACCGTTGACGCCGGAGAACTCAACGATCGACTCCAAAAACGTCATCGATGGGATGCCTCAGACTGAAAAATATGACCTGTGGGGCCCACTAGTTTGATCTGCGTGTCCCGTGCGGAGGCCACACGAACATCGCCATAAATTCATGCACGATCATCTGATTCGCCATTATGACACCAATCCAGAAAGATCGCTGGGTTGCGACGCGTAGATGAAAGCGACGATCGGGGACCCATATCTCGATTTCGATTTGTTCGCCTTATCGTGGTACGTGATAGGTTCCGCATGAGCACAATTTTGCAAATCTCAAATGGCGATCGCACCAAGACACGTGATCCCATGAGAACTCATCACTAAGCTGCGGACGAGTAGTAATGAGTGACCTCCTGGGAAGTCGTCGTGTTGAACCATCTATTGATGCCACCCAATTTATTTTCTTTTATTTTTAATTTATTTTACTGTTGATGCCACATAACTCTGAGATCAACACTGAAAATGACGCTGATGACATGCCTCGTATTGAAAAATATGAGCTTTGGGGCCCATGCGATTGGTCTGTGCATCTCATACGGAGGCTACACAAAAATCGTCATAACTTCACACACGATCGTCCGATTCGCCATTATGACTCTAATCTAGAAAGATCTCCGTGAGGCGCAGGATGCGCAAATGTGCCACAGATGCATCTAAAGGGACTCGTATCTTTGATTTTGGCTATTTCAAAGCCTTACCGTGGCACGGACGGGTTCCGGATGAGCACAATTTACGACAAATCTTCAGCTGGCGTGACCACAACAGCACACTAGATCCCATGAGAACTCTTCAGTTATGTGTGCTTGGGCGAGAGCAGTACTATGATGGGTGACCTCCTAGGAAGTCGTCGTGTTGAACCATCTATCGATGCAGCCCATTTTATTTCCTTTTATTTTATTTTATCGTTAATGTTGGAGAACTCGGTGATTGAATCCGAAAACGTCGTAAATGGGATGCCTCAGACTGAGAAATATGAGTCGTGGGGTCCACGCAGTTGATCCGCACATCTCTTGTGGAGGCCGCATGAAAATCACCATAAATTTGCACATGATTGTCTGATTCGGCATTATGACCCCAATCCCGAAAGATCTCGGGGCGATGACACGATGAGCCAGAAGCATCTAAGGGACCCGTAACGATTTCGCTAGTTTGAAGCCTACGGCGCACGGAACGTTCCACATGAGCACAATTTATGGCCTCCAAACGACCAAAGACACCGCATCCCATGAAAACTCTTCCAAGCATGAGAGCAAGATTATGATGGGTGACCTCCTAGAAGTCGTGTTGAATCATCTCGCTGATGCGCCAATTTATTTTCTTTTAATTTTATTTTATTTTAGTGTTGATGCCACAAAACTCGGAGATCAACTCCGAAAATGTCATCAATTGCATGCCTCGTACTAAACATGAGCTGTGGGACCCACATGGCTGGTCCGCGCTTTCATGCGGAGGCCGCGCGGAAATCATCATAACTTCGCGCATGATCATCCGATTTGCCATTATGACCCCAATCCAGAAAGATCTCAGACACGATGCATGATGTGCCAGTATCTAAGAGATTCTATCTTCGATCTATTTCAAGCCTTATCGCAAAGAGATGGGTTCTCGGATGAGCACAATTTAACAAATCCGCGGCACCGCAGACACCAAAGACACCGATCCCATGAGAACTCTTCAATTAAGTGTGCTTGGGCGAGAGCAGTAATATGATGGGTGACCTTATGGGAAGTCATCGTGATGAACCATCTGTCGATGCCGCCCATTTTATTTTCTTTTATTTTATTTTACCATTGTTGCTGGAGAACTCGGTGATCGAATCAGAAAATGTCTAAGATGGGATGCCTCAGACTGAAAAACATGAGCCATGGGGTCCACGCGGCTGATCCGCACGTCTCGTGTGGAGGCCGCAAGAAAATCGCTATAAATTCACGCACAATCGTTTGATTCGCCATTATGACCCCAATCCAAAAGATCTCCAATGATGACACATAGATGAGCCGCAACACCGCGGACTTATCGATTTATTTTGAATTCTTTCCGCACGGACGTTGACTGAGCACAATTTCAAATCTCCAGAGGAGCGCCGCACAACACACGTGATCACATGAGAACTCTTGTAAGCAAGCTTGGGCGAGCAAGCGATAGATTGGAAGTCATCGTGTTGAACCATATGTTGATGCTGCCCATTCTATTTCTATTTTATTTTATCGTTGACGCCGGAGAACTCATTGATCGACTCCAAAAACATCGTAGATTGGATGCCTCAGACTAAGAAAATGAGTCGTGGGGCCACATACCGATCGGTATCGTATGAGGCCGCACGAAATCTCCATAATTGTGTGAGGCGATGACGATGATAAGCACAGTGCATGATGGACTCAGATCTTCGATTTTGCTATTTCAAGCCTTAAGAACATACGTTCCGCATGAGCACAATTTATGCATAAATCTCTAGAACACGCACCAAAGACACCGCATGAGAACTATTTAGTTAAGCGAGCAAGATGATGGGTGACCTCCTGGGAAGTCATCATATTGAACAATCTGTTTATACCACCCATTTTATTTCCATATATTTTTCTTTTATTTTATTGTTGATGCTAGAGAACTCAACGATCATCTCAATCGCATAGATGGGATGCTGACTAAAAATATGAGCCGATGGGCCTACGCAGATCCGCGATCTCGTAGAGGTCGCAGAAATCGCCATAACATCATGCATGATCGTCGATTCGCCATTATGACCCCAATCCGAAAAGATCCAACGCAGGATGAGGCCGCATTTGGGACCCGTTTCTCCATTTCAATTTTTGAATCTACCGCAGCCGACGGGTTTAATGAGTATCATAAATGTCCAATGGACCGCACAAAGACAGATCCCATGAGAACTCTTCGCTTAAGCTGCTGGCGAGAGAGCATTATGATGGGTGGCCTCCGGTAATCGTCGTTGAACCATCCACGCGCATTTTATTTCCTTTATTTTATTTTATTTTACCATTGACGCCGAGAACTCGAGTTTAACTCAAAATGTCATCGATGGGATGCCTCGACGAAAACATGAGCCATGGGGCCCACCGATGATCCATTCTGCGGAGGCCACAAAATTACCATAACTTCGCATCATCATTCGCCATTATGACCCTAATGTGTAAAGATCTCTCATGGATGCAATGACGATGAGCCCGCACAACCCTGACGACTCGATTTTTTTGAAGTTTTACCGCAGAACGTTCCGCATAATGGAAAGTCTCCAACGAGAGAAAAAGACACTAGATTATGAGAACTCTTCAATTAAGTGCGAGAACAAGATTTTGATGGGTGACCTCGGAAGTCGTGTTGAACCATCTATTGATGTCGCATTTTATTTCCTTTTTATTTTTATTTTAAAGTTGACGAGAACTCCCAAAATGTCATGGGATGCCTCAAACTAAAAAAACAGTCGGGGCCCACGCTGGCCGATCTCACGGTGGCACATGTAAATCGCCATAACTGCACGCACCGCTCGATTCGCCATTATGACCCCAATTCGAAAGATCTCAGGCACAACACGCATGAGCGCAGTTGCGGGACAATCTCCAATGGTAATTTTGAATCCTTACCGATGGTTCATGATACAATGACAAATCTCCGGGCGCGCACTAAAGACACCGCATCCCATGAGAACTTTTCGCTAAGTTGCTTAGCCAGAGTATATGATGGGTGACCTCCTAGGTAGTCGTCGTGTTGAACCATCTATTGATGTCACACATTTTATTTCCTTTTAATTTTATTTTATTTTACCGTTGACGTCAGAGAACTCGGAGTTCGACTCTGAAAATGTCATCAATGGGATGCCTCGGACTGAAAAATAAGAGCCGTGGGGCCCACTAGACTGATCCACACGTCTTGTGTAGAGGCCACATGAAAATTTCCATAACTTCACACACGACCATCCGATTCTCCATTATGACCCAAATATGGAAAGATCTCCGCACGACGATGATGAGCCCCAACGAACCTGGACACGATTCTGATTGCTATCAAGCCTTATGAAGACGGGTTCATGGCACAATTTATGGAAAGTCTCCAACGACGCATGAGACAAAGATCCTAAGAACTCTTCAATGGCGCGAGAACAAGACTATGATGGGTGACCTCGAGTCATCGTTGAACCATCTTTTGATGCTACTCATTTTATTTTCTTTTATTTTTATTTTATTTTATCGTTGATGCTGGAGAACTCGATGATCGACTCTAAAAATGTTATAGATTGGATGCCTCAAACTGAAAAAATACAAGTCGTCACACGCACCGATCCGCATCTCGTGTCGAGGCCGCATGATCGCCATAACTCGCACCATCATCCGCCATTACCAATCCAAAATATCTCAGGCGGACGATGCGATATGCCCGGCGCGCATATATGGGATTGTATCCGATTTCGCTAAGCCTTACCAGCACGACGGGTTCCGCATGAGCAATATGCAAAATCTCCAATGGGCGCTACCGCACTGACAGATTACATGATAACTCATTGCTGCAAGAGCAAGATTGATGGGTGACCTCGGGAAGTCTGGTTGAACCATCTTTTGATGCCGCTCATTTTATTTCCTTTTATTTTATTTTACTAATGATGTCGGAGAACTCGGCGATCGACTCCAAAAACGTAGTCGATGGGATGCCTAAGGTTGAAAAATATGAGCCGTGGGGCTCATGCGGCTGATTCACTTATCTTTTGTGGAGGTCGCACAAAAATTACCATAACTTCACACACAATCGTCCAATTCATCATTATGACCAATCCAAAAGATCTGTGGGACGCGCGAGCACGATCTAGGGATACATATTGATTTCATTTAGTTCAAAGCCTTACCGTAACGATGTTCCACATGTGAACAATTTATGGAAAATCTCCAAGGCAACGCCTTCAGATCGCCAACACTGCATGAGCTTGAGCAAAGATTGATGGGTGACCACTGAAGTCGTGTTGAACCTTCTGTTGATGCCGGTCATTTTATTTCCTTTTATTTTTACTTTATTTTACCGTTGACGCTAGAGAACTCGGCCATCGTCTCCAAAAATGTCATTTATGGGATGCCTCGAATGAAAAACACGACTTGTGGGGCCTACGCTAACGATCCTACAAGATTTCATGGAGGTCGCAGACGAATTACCATAACTTCACACACGATTCTTGATCCATTATGAGATAATCCATAAAGATCCACCGCAGACGAAAGTCGATCCCATGAACCGTGATCTCTGGCTGCTGTTATTTTCAATCTTACCGCGATCACGATGGGTTCTGCAGATGAGCACAATTTATGGTAAATCTCCAAATGAATCGCACCGTAAAGACACCGCATCCCATATGAGAACTATTCAGTTAAGAAAACTTGAGCGAGAGTAGTACTATGATGGGTGACCTCCTAGGAAGTCGTCATGTTGAACCATCTCTTGATGCTACCCATTTTATTTCCTTTTATTTTATTTTATTTATCATTAATGCCAGAGAACTCGAATCGACTCCAAAAATATTGTAGATGGGATGCCTCAAACAGAAAAACATGAGCCGTGGGGCCCATGCGACTGATCTGCGCGTCTCATGTGGAGGCCGCACCGAAATTGCCATAACTTTACGCACGATCATCTGATTCGCCATTATGACCCCAATCATGAAAGATCTCCATGGGACGCATGACGCGAAGATGCGGGAAAGGCATATTTGGTGGGACCCATGTCTCTAATTTTGGTTATTTCGAAGCCTTACCGCGGCACAGACGGGTTCCACATGAGCAGAATTTGCGGCAAATCTCCAATGAGCCGCACTCATAGCATCCCAAGAGAAATCTAAGGGTGCTTAAGCGAGCACTATGATGGGTGACCTTTTTGGGAAGTCATTATGTTGAACCATCTGTTGATGCCGCCCATTTTATTTCCTTTTATTTGTATTTTAGTTTAACGTTGAAGCTGGAGAACTTGACGTTTGACTCCGAAAACGTCATCGATGAGATACCTCAGACTGAAAAACATGAGCCATGGGGCCCACTAGGCTGATCCGTGCATCTCGTGTGGAGGCCGTACGGAAATTTTCATAACTTCGTCGTGCACAATCACCCGATTTGCCATTATGACCCCAATCCGGAAAGATCTCTGTGGGGAGCATGACACGCAGATGTGCCCCAGGCGCATCTGGTTGGACCCGTATCTTCGATTTCAGTTATTTTAAAGCCTTATCGCGGCACGGACGGGTTTCGAATGAGCTCAATTTGTTGCAAATCTCTAGTGGGCTCAACCGCACCAGCACACCAGATCCCAAGAGAACTCTTCAGTTAAGCCTGCTTGGGTGAAAGCAGCACTATGATGGGTGACATCCTAGAAGTCATCGTGTTGAACAATCTATTGATGTCGCCCATTTTATTTCTTTTTTTTATTTTTTTTACCATTAACACCAGAGAACTCGACAATCGACTCCGAAAACGTTGTCGATGGAATGCCTCAGATTGAAAAACATGAGCTGTGGGGCCCACTATGCTGATTCGTGCATCTCTTGCGAAGGCTGCACGTTAATCGCTATAACTTCACGCACGATCGTCCGATTCGTGAATATGACTACAATCCGGAAAGATCTCTGCGGGGCACATGACTCGTAGATGAGCCCCAAGCACATCTAGCAGGACACATATCTCCGATTTAGTCTATTTCAAATCCTTACCATTGCACGAACGGGTTCCGGATGAGCACAATTTGCGGCAAATCTCCAACTACCATGACCGCACAAGCACAGTAGATCCCATGAGAACTCTTTAGTTAAGCGCGCTTGGGCAAGAGCAATATTATGATGGGTGACCTCCTGGGAAGTCATCGTGTTGAACCATCTTTTGATACTGTTCATTTTATCTTCTTTTATTTTAATTTTATTTTACTATTAATGCTGGAGAACTCGGAGATCGACTCCAAAAATGTCGTTGAAGGGATGCCTCAGATTGAAAAATACGAGCCATGGGGCCCATTCGATTGATCCATGCGTCTTATGTGGAGGCCACACAGAAATCGCCATAACTTCACGCATGATCGTCCGTTTCACCATTATGATCCCAATCTGGAAAGATCTCTGTGGGGTGCACGACGCGTAGATGAGCTGCAAGCGCATTTGGCAGGACTCGTATCTCCAATTTTGGCTAGTTCGAAGCCTTACTGAGGCACGGACGGGTTCCGTATGAGCACAATTTGTGGAAAGTCTCCAGCGGGAGCGACCGCACAAACACACAATATCCTGTGAGAACTCTTCAGTTAAGCGTGCTTTGGCAAGAGCAGTATGATGATGGGTGATGTCCTGGGAAGTCGTCGTGTTGAACCATCTATTCATGCCGCCCATTTTATTTCCTTTTATTTTTATTTTATTTTATCATTGACGCTAGAGAACTCAGCGATCAACTCCAAAAATGTTGTAGATGGGATGCCTCGAACTGAAAAACACGAGTCGTGGGGCCCACGCGACAGGTCTGCGCATCTCGTTTCAAGGTCAGACTTAAATCGCCATAACTTCGCGAACGATCGTCTGATTCACAATTATGACCCCAATCCAGAAAGATCTCAGGCGACGATGCTGATGTGCCAAAGGCATCCTGAGACTCAGACCATTTTAACTATTTCGAAGCCTTACCGTGGCATGGATGGGTTCCGTATGAGCACAATTTGCGATAAATCTCTAGTGGAGACACTATCATCATGAGAACTCTTCGCTAAGCGTGCTTGGGAGCAATGATGGGTGATCCCAGAAGTCATCGTGTTGAAAAATCACGATGCCGCCATTTTATTTCCTTTTTTTTTTTATTTTATTTGCCATGAACTTGGTGATCGAATCCAAAACATCGCGATGGGATTCGACCAAAACATGATCGTGGGGCCTACATGGGTGATCACATCATGCGAGGCCATAAAATCGCCATAACTTTGCTCACGATTGTCCGATTTGCCATTATGACCCCAATATGGAAAGATCTCCGCGGGGCGGATGATGAGCATATGAGCCGCATGCGCATCTAGCAGGACCCGTATCTCCGATTTTGGCTATTTCAAAGCCTTAATGTGATATGTACAGGTTCCGCATGAGCACAATTTACGGCAAATCTCCAGCGGTCATGACCGCACCAGAACACTAGATCCCATGAGAATTATTTTGTTAAGAGAGCTTGAGCAAGACTATGATGGGTGACCTCCTAGGAAGTCATCGTGTCGAACCATTTGTTGATGCCGCCAATTTTATTTTATTTTATTTTATCATTGACGCTGGAGAACTCGGCAATCAACTCCGAAAACGTTGTTGATGGGATGACTCATAAAAAAACACGATGAGCCAAGGCATCTCGATCTCGTGGAGGCTACATAAAATCGCCATAACTTCACATCACGCATCATTCGATTCGCCATTATGACACCAATCTGGAAAGATCGGAACACGGCGCCAGAGCCAAAAAGATCTCGCAAGACCCGATCTCGATTTTGGTATTACAAATCCTTTCCTCGGCACGGATGGGTTCCGGATAAGCATAATTTACGGAAAATCTCCAGTGGGCGTGACCGCACCAGTGCACCAGATCCCCTGAGAACTCTTCAGTTAAGCGTGCTTGGGCGAGAATAGTACTATGATGGGTGACCTCCTAGGAAGTTGTTGTGTTGAACCATCTATTGATGTCACGCATTTTATTTCCTTTTATTTTTATTTTATTTTATCGTTAATGTCAAAAAACTTGGAGATCGACTCCAAAAATGTCATCGATGCCTCGAAAAAAACACGAGCCATCTCAGGATTGATCCGACATCTCGTGGAGGCCACAAAAATCACTGCTCATGACGTCGACCATTATGACCCCAATGAAATGATCTTCGCGCGATGCGATGAGCGTGCGATTTAGCAGACTGTATCTCGATTTTGGTTATTATGAAGCCTCTAACATACGGTTCTATGATGAGCACAATTTGTGCAAATCTCGGGCGACGCACCAAAGACACTAGATCCCATGAGAACTCTTCGCTTAAGCTGCTTGGGTGAGAGGCGATGATGGGACCTCTGGGAAGTCGTGTTGAACCATCTATTGATGCCGCCCATTTTATTTTATTTTATTGTTGACGCCGGAGTACTCGGCGATCGACTCTAAAAATGTCGTAAATGGGATACCTCGGACTGAAAAACATGAGCCATGGGGCCCACACGACTGATCCGCACGTCTCGTGTGGAGGCTGCACGAAAATCATCATAACTTCACGCATGACCATCCGATTCGCCATTATGACCCCAATCCGGAAAGATCTCCATGGGGCACATGACGTGCAGATGACCCACAAGCACATATGGTCGGACTCGTATCTCCGATTTTTGCTATTTTGAAGCCTTACCACGGACGGATGCTGCATGAGCACAATTTACAACAAATCTTCGCGCATCGCACACACACCACATGAGAACTCTTTTAAGCATGCTTCAGAGAAGTACTATGATGGGTGACCTCTTGGGAACTCGTCGTGTTGAACCATCTATTGATGCCGCTAATTTTATTTCCTTTTATTTTTTTTTATTTTACCATTGACACCAGAGAACTCAGCGATCGACTCCAAAAAGGTCATCGATGGGATGCCTTGAACTGAAAAACATGAGCCATGGGGCCCATGCGACTGATTCGCCCATCTCGTGCAGAGGCCGCACAAAAATTTCCATAAGTTCACGCAAGATCTGATTCGCCATTATGACCCCAATCCGGAAAGAACTCCGTGGGGCTCACGATGCGCAGATGAGCCGCAGGCGCATCTAGCGGGACTTGTTTCTCCTATTTTAGCTATTTTGAAGCCTTAATGTGGCACGGACGGGTTCTGATAAGCACAATTTGTAGCAAATCTCCATCGAGCACGACCACACCGGCACACCAAATCCCATGAGAACCCTTCAGTTAACCATGCTTAAGCGAGAGCAGTACTATGATGGGTGACCTCCTGAAGTCGTCATGTTGAACGATCTATTCATGCCGCGCATTTTATTTTCTTTTATTTTTATTTTATTTTATCATTGATGTCGGAGAACTCGGCGATCGACTCTGAAAATCTCATCGATGAGATACCTCAGACAGAAAAATATGAGCCGTGGGGCTCATTCAGGTGATCCGCGCATCTCGTATGGAGGCCGCACGAAAAATGCCATAACTTCACGCACGATCATCCGATTCGCCATTATGACCCCCCGAAAAGATCTCCGCACGACTCATGAGAGATGAGCCATGGCGCTTGCATCTCTAATTCGCTATTACGTAACTTATTTTACGACGGACGTTTCATGAGCACAATTTTGACAAATCTCGGGGCGATGCAAACACTGCATCCCATGAGAACTCTTTAGTTAAGCATGCTTGGGTGAGAACAATACTATGATGAGAGACCTCTAGGGAAGTCATCATGTTGAACCATCTGTTGATGCCAACCATTTTATTTCCTTTTATTTTTATTTTATTTTACAGTTGACGTCAGAGAACTCAACGATTGACTCTGAAAACATCGTAGATGGGATGCCTCGATGAAAAAACACGAAGTTGTGGGCCCAGCGCGATCCGCTGCCTCATGTGGAGGTTGAAAATCACCATAACTTCGCACATCATCCACCCGCCATTATGACCCCAATAAATCTCGGCCGCACGACGAGATGTGCCAAAGTCCCATATGGCGAACCGATCTTCAATTTCATTTTATTTTGAAGCCTTATCGCAATGGTTTCGTGATAAGCACAATTTATTGCAAATCTCCAGTGGACGTGACAGCACCAGCATAACTAATCACATGAGAATTCTTCAGTTAAGCGTGCTTGGGAGAAAACAATACTATGATGGGTGACCTCCTGGAAGTCATCGTGTTGAACCATCTGTTGATGCCACCCATTTTATTTTCTTTTATTTTTATTTTATTTAACCATTGACGCTAGAGAACTCAAAATTGACTCCGAAAATATCATCGATGGGATGCCTCGGACTGAAAAACACAAGCCGTGGAGCCCACACGGCTTATCCGTGTGTCTCGTGGGGAGGCCGCATGTAAATTACCATAACTTCATGCACGATCATCCGATTTGCCATTATGATCCCAATCCAGAAAGATCTACCGGGAGCGCACGATGCGCAAATGTGCTGTGGGCACATTTGGCGGGACCCATATCTCTGATTTCGGTTATTTCAAAGCCTTACTGTGGCACATATGGGTGTCGAATCAGCACAATTTATGGCAAATCTCCAGTGGAGGAGACCGCACCAGCACAGCAGATACCATGAGAACTATTCAGTTAAGCGAGCTTAGGTCAGAGCAGTACTATGATGGGTGACCTCCAAGGAAGTCATCATGTTGAACCATCTGTTGATGCCACCCATTTTATTTTATTTTACCATTGACGTCGGAGAACTCGATGATTGACTCTGAAAACATTATCGATGAGATGCCTCGCACTGAAAAACATGAGCCATGGGGCCCACGCGGTTGATCCATGCATCTTGTGCGGAGGTAGCACATAAATCGACATAACTTCATGCACGATCGACCGATTCGCCATTATGCCCCCAATACGAAAAGATCTTTGCGAGACACACGATGCGCAGATGAATCGCAGGCGCATCTAGCTAGACCTGTATCTCCGATTTCATCTATTTTGAAGCCTTACCACATAACGGACGGGTTCTGTATGAGCACAATTTACAAAAAATCTTCAAGAAGGCCGCACCAAAGACACCGGATCATTTGAGAACTCTTCGCTAAGCTGCGAGCAAGATTATGATGGGTGATCTCCGGAAGTCATGTTAAACCATCTGTTGATGCTGCCCATTTTAGTTTATTTTATCATTGACGCCAGAGAACTCGGAGATCGACTCTCAAAACATCATTGATGGGATGCATCGGACTGAAAAACACGAGTCGTGGAGGCCATGCGGCTAATCCGCGCATCTTGTGTGGAGGCCTCACAGAAATCGCTATAGCTTTGCACGCGATCATCTGATTCTCAATTATATCCTAATCAAGAAAGATCTTCGCCGGGCGAGCGACGCACAGATGAGCCGCAGGCATATCTGGTGGGACCCGTATCTCCGATTAAGTTTATTTAGAATCCTTATCGCGGCATGGACTTGTTTCACATGAGCATAATTTGCGCAAAGAAATGACCGCACAAAGACACCGATCACATGAAAATATTCGCTTGGGCGAGAGCAAGATTTGATGGGGACCTAAGAAGTCATCTTGTTGAACCATCTGTTGATGCCGCCTATTTTATTTCCTTTTATTTTTATTTTATTTTACCATTGACGGAGAACTCGGCAATCAACTCCGAAAACATCATCGATGAGATGCCTCACACTGAAAAACATGAGCCGGCCAACGCCACGATCTATCGCGGAGGATGCATAAAATCGCCTAACTTCAAGCATCATCCGATGCCATTGTGACCCCAATTAAAAAGATCTACAGGCGCATACGCGCAGATGAGCAAGGTGCATCTGGCAGACCCGATTCCATGCTATTTTGAAGCCTTACTGCGAGACGAAAGGGTTCCGGATGAGCACAATTTATGGCAAAGCTCCAGCAAGCGTGATCGCACTAGCACACCAGATCCCATGAGAACTATTCAGTTAAGCATGCTTGGGCGAGAGCATTACTATGATGGGTGACCTCATAGGAAGTCGTTGTGTTGAACCATCTGTTGATGCCACCTATTTTATTTCCTTTTATTTTATTTTATTTTACCATTGATGCTAGAGAACTCGATGATCAACTCTGAAAACATCATTGATGGAATGCCTCAGATTGAAAAACACGAGCCGTGTGACCCACACGACTAATCCGCGTGTCTTGTGCGGAGGCCAAACGGAAATCACCATAACTTTGTGCACAATCGTCTGATTCACCATTATGAGCCCAATCAAGAAAGATCTCTGCAGAGTGCACGATGCACAGATGAGCCACAGGTGCATCTGAATGGACCCATATCTCCAATTTTTTCAAGCCTTACACGAATACGGTTTGAGATGAGCATAATTTGCAAATCTCTAGAAGACGATCGCACCAAAGACAAAGATCCTGTGAGAACTCTACAGCAGAGCGATTAGATGATGGGTGACCTCTTGGGAAGTCATCATTTTGAACTATCTATTGATGTCGCCCATTTTATTATCTTTTTATTTTATTTAATTTTACCGTTACCGCCGGAGAACTCGGCGATCGACTCCAAAAACGTCATTGATGGGATGCCTCGGACTGAAAAACATGACCTGTGTGGACCATGCGACTGATCCATGTGTCTCGTGCGGAGGCCGCTCAGAAATTGCCATAACTTCATGCACGATCGTCTGATTCGCCATTATTACCCCAATCCAGAAAGATCTCCACGGGGCTCCCGACACGCAGATGAGCCGCAGGCGCATCTAATGGGACCCGTATATCCGATTTTGCTATTTCAAAGCCTTAGTGTGACACGGACGAGTTCTAAATGAGCATAATTTGTGGAAAATCTTCAGTGGGTGTGACCACACTAGCACACCAGATCACCTGAGAACTCTTCAATGAAGTGTGCTTGGGATAGAGCAGTTGATGGGTGACTTCTTGGGAAGTCATCGTGTTGAAGTATTTATTGATGCCGCCCATTTTAGTTCTTTTTAATTTTATTTTATTTTACCGTTGACGCTAGAGAACTCGGCAATCGACTCCAAAAATGTCATTGATGGGATGTCTCAGACTGAAAAACATGAGCCGTGAGGACCATGTGACTGATTTGTGCATCTCGTTCGGAGACCGCATGAAAATCTCCATAACTTCGCGCACGATTGTCCGATTTGCCATTTTGCACCCAATCCGGAAAGACCTTCCTAGGGTGCACGATGTGCAGATGAGCCGTAGGTGCATTTGGTGGGAGACGTATCTCCGATTTTGGCTAGTTCGAAGCCTTACCGCGGTACAGACGGGTTCCGCATGAGCACAATTTACGAAAAATCTCCAAAGGATGCGACCGCATTAGCACACCAGATCACATGGAACTCTTCAATTAAGCGTGCTTGGGCAAGAGAAATAATATGATGGGTGACCTCTTAGGGAGTCGTCATGTTAAACGATCTGTTGATGCCTTCCATTTTATTTTATTTTATTTTTTATTTTATTTTACCGTTGATGCTAGAGAACTCATTGACCGACTCCGAAAACGTCATCAATGGGATGCCTCGGAATGAAAAATACTAGCCATGGGTCCCACTTGGCTGATCCACGTGTTCGTGTAGAGGCCGCATAGAAATCGCCATAACTTCATGCACGATCTTCTGATTCGACATTATGACCTCAATCCGAAAAGATCTCCGCGGAGCGCACAATGCGCAGATGAGCGGAAGGCGCATCTAGAGGGACTCGTATCTCCGATTTCAGCTATTTCAAAGCCTTTTCGCCGTATGGATGGGTTCCGGATGAGCACAAGTTGTGGCAAATCTCCAGTGGGCGCGACTGCACCATCACACGAGATCTCATGAGAACTCTTCAATTAAGCATGCTTGGGAAGAGCATTATGATACTCTTGGGAAGTCATCGTGTTGAACCATCTTGATGCCGCCATTTTATTTCCTTTTATTTTTCTTTTACCGCTGATGGGAGAACTTGGAGATCGACCAAAATGTCATCGGGATTCCGAATGAAAAATACGAAATACGCTACCACGTGTCTGCATCATGTCGCATGGAAACAACCATAACTTCACGCATGATCGTCTCATTCTCCATTATGATCCCAATATGGAAAGATCTCCACGGAGCGCACCACACGCAGATATTTTGCGTAACAGCAGGACCGATCTCTACTATTTTGAAGCCTTACGCACGACGTGCCGAGATCATCATAATTTATGAAAAATCTCCAGCGGGGGAGACCGCACTAGCACAACAGATCCCATGAGAACTATTCAATTAATCAAGCTTGGGCGATAGCAGTACTATGATGGGTGACCCCATGGGAAGTCGTCGTGTTGAACCATCTGTTGATGTCGCCCATTTTATTTCCTTTTATTTTTATTTTATTTTATCGTTGACATTGGAGAACTTGGTGATCAACTCCAAAAACATTGTAGATTGGATGCATAGAACTGAAAAACATGAGCTGCGGGGCCCACGCAGCTGATCCACGCATCTCTTCTGGAGGCCGCACTAAAATCGCCATAACTTCACGCATGATCTTCCGTTTTGCCATTATGACCCCACTCCGAAAAGATCTCTACGAGGCGCACGATGCAAATGTATTAAAGGCGCAACTAGCAGGACCCGTATCTCTGATTTTGACTATTTTCAAGCCTTACCACAACACGGATGGGTTCGAGATGAGCATAAGTGCAAATCTCGAGGCGACGCACCAAAGACACAGATCACATGAGAACTCTTCAGTCAAGCGTGCTTGGGTGAGAGCAAGCATATGATGGGGACCTCCGGAAGTCATCGTGTTGAACCATCTATTGATGCATCTTATTTCCTTTATTTTTATTTTATTTTACCGTTGATGCCACAAAACTCAAGATTGACTCAAAATGTCATCGATGGGATACCTCGATTAAAAACATGAGCCCACATGGTCGATCCACGATCTCGTGGAGGCCGCGAAATCGCCATAACTTCACGCATCATCCGATTCGCCATTATGACCCAACTGAAAGATCACGTATGATGATGCAAAGAGTCACAGCGATCTCGTAGTGATCATTTTGGCTATTTTGAAGCCTTACCATGGCACGGACGGGTTCTGCATAAGCACAATTTGTGGTAAATCTCCAGCGGGAGCGACTGCACCAGCACACTAGATCACATGAGAACTTTTCAGTTAAGCATGCTTGTGCGAGAGCAGTACTATGATGGTGACCTCGAAGGAAGTCATCGTGTTGAACCATCTGTTGATGCCACCCATTTTATTTCCTTTTATTTTTATTTTATTTTACCATTGATGTCGAAGAACTCGACGGTCGACTCCAAAAACATTATCGATAAGATGCCTCGCACTGAAAAACATGAGCCGTGGGGACCACGCGATTGATCCACGCGTCTTGTGCGGAGGTAGCACGAAAATTGCCATAACTTCGCGCACGATCATCCGATTCTCCATTATGCCCCCAATACGGAAAGATCTACGTGAGGCGCAGGATGCGCAGATGAACCGCATGCACATCTAGCGGAACCCTTATCTCCGATTTCAGCTATTTCAAAGCCTTACCACAGAACGGACGGGTTCTGCATGAGCACAATTTATGAAAATCTTCCGTACCGCACCAAAGACACCGCATCACATGAGAACTCTTCAGTTAAGTGTGCTTGGGGAGAGCGGTACTATGATGGGTGATCTCCTGGGAAGTCGTCGTGTTGAACCATCTATTGATGCCGCCCATTTTATTTCCTTTTATTTTTATTTTATTTTACCATTGACGCTAGAGAACTCGGCGATCTACTCCGAAAACATCATTGATGGGATGCCTCAGACTGAAAAACATGAGCCATGGGAACCACGAGGCTGATCCTCGCGTCTCATGTGGTGGCCGCACGAAAATCGCTAAAACTTCATGGACGATCGTCTGGTTCGCCATTATGACCTAATCAAGAAAGATCTTCACAGGGCGAGTGACACGCAGATGAGCCACAGGCGCATCTAGCGGGACTCGTATCTCTAATTTCGGCTATTTCAAATCCTTACCGTGGCACGGACGGGTTTCACATGAGCATAATTTGTATAAAATCTCTAGTGTGGGGCAACCGCAAAGACAGATTACATGAGAATTATTTAGTTAAGCGGTTGCGAGCAAGATACTATGGGGGAACCTCTTGGAAAGTCATCCTGTTGAACCATCTGTTGATGCCGCCCATTTTATTTCCTTTTATTTTTATTTTATTTTACCATTGATGCTAGAGAACTCGGTGATCGACTCTGAAAAAGTAGTCGATGAGATGCCTCGCACTGAAAAATATGAGCCGTGGGGCCCACGACACTGATCTGTGCATCTAGTGCAAAGGCCGCATGAAAATTGCTATAACTTTGCGCATGATCGTCTGATTCATCATATGACCCCAATCCAAAAAGATCTACGCAGGGTGCACAATGCGCAGATGAGCTAATGGAGAATCTGGTGGGACCCATATCTCCGATTTTGGCTATTTCGAAGCCTAACCGCGACACATAAGGGTTATAGATGAGCACAATTTACGGCAAAGCTCCAGCGAGCGTGACCACACTAGCACAACAGATCCCATGAGAACTATTCAGTTAAGCGTGCTTGGACGAGAGCATTACTATGATGGGTGACCCCCTAGGAAGTCATTGTGTTAAACCATCTATTGATGCTGCCCATTTTATTTCCTTTTATTTTTATTTTATTTTACCATTAATGCCAGAGAACTCGATGATCAACTCCGAAAATGGCGTTGATGGAATGCCTCGGATTGAAAAACATGAGCCGTGGGAACCACTCGTGCGGAGGCCAAACGAAAATCACCATAACTTCGTGCACAATCGTCCGATTCTCCTTTATGAGCCCAATCCAGAAAGATTTTCGTGGGGTACACGACGTGCAGATGAGCTGCAGGCGCATCTAACTTGACCCATATCTCCAATTTCGGCTATTTTGAATCCTTACTGCAGCATGGACGGATTCTAGACTAGCACAATTTATAGAAAATCTAAGAAACGCACGACCATCACACCGCATCCCATGAGAAATATTCGCTAAGCATGCTTGCGAGTACTATGATGGGTGACCTCGGGAAGTCATCGTTGAACCATCTTGATGTCACCATTTTATTTCCTTTTATTTTATTTTATTTTACCGATCGAGCGACAAATCGACAAAATGTCATTGATGGGATGCCTCGACAAAAAAACAGCCATGGGGACCATGTGACCGATCTGCGTGTGTGGAGGCGCCAAAAATCACCATAACATTCGCACGATCCTAATTTGCCATTATGACCCCAGGAAAGATCTCGAGGCGCTTGACGCAGACAGCCGTGCCGCGATCAGCGGACCGTATCTTCGATTATTTCAAAGCCTTACCGCATGACGGGTTCTACATGGGCATAATTTGCAAATCTTCAATGCAACCGCACACCATATCCTGAGAACTCTTCAATGAAGCTTGAGAGCATATGATGGGTGACATCCTAGGAATTCATCATGTTGAACTATCTGTTAATGTCATCCATTTTATTTCTTTTTAATTTTATTTTATTTTATCGTTGACGCCGAGAACTCGGATCGCTCAAAATGTTGATGGGATGCCTGAAAAAAAACACGACCATGGCTAATGATGCGATCTCGTGGGGCCACTCAGAAATCGTCATAACTTTGACCACTATTGTCTAATTCGCCATTATGACCCCAATTCGGAAAGATCTCCACGGGGCGCCCGACGCGCAGATGAGCCGTAGCGCATCAGGCGAGACCTGTATCTTCGATTTCGGCTATTTCAAAGCCTTACCGTGACATGGAAGGGTTCTACATGGGCATAATTTGCGGCAAATCTTCAGTGGGTGCGACCGCACCAACACACAAGATCACCTGAGAACTCTTCAATGAAGCGTGCTTGGGCGAGAGCAGTATTATGATGGTGACCTCCTGAGAAGTCATCGTGTTGAACTATCGGTTAATGCCGACCATTTTATTTCTTCTTAATTTTATTTTATTTTATCGTTGACGAGAATACTCGGCGATCGACTCCGAAAACGTCATTGATGGGATGCCTCAGACTAAAAAACATGAGTCGTGAGGACCATGCGACTGATCCGTGCATCTCGTGCGAAGACCGCATGAAAATCGCCATAACTTCGCGCACGATCGTCCGATTCACCATTTTACCCCCAATCCGGAAAGATCTTTGTGGGGCGCACGACGCGCAGATGGGCCACAGGTGCATCTGGCGAGAGACGTATCTCTGATTTTGGCTAGTTTGAAGCCTTATCGCGGCACGGACGGGTTCCGCATGAGCACAATTTATGAAAAATCTCCAACGGGCGCAACTGCACCAGCACACTAGATCACATGAGAACTCTTCAATTAAGTGTGCTTGGGCGAGAACAATACTATGATGGGTGACCTCTTGGGAAGTCATCATGTTAAATGATCTGTTGATGCCGTCCATTTTATTTCCTTTTATTTTTATTTTATTTTACCGTTGACGCCAGAGAACTCATTGACCGACTCCGAAAATGTCATCGATGGGATGCCTCAGATTGAAAAACACTAGCCATGGGTCCCACGCTCATCCGAGTATCTCGCGGAGGCCGCAAAAATCGCATAACTTCGCCGACGATCATCCGATCACCATTATGATCACACCAATAAAAGATTTCGCGACGATGATGAAAGCCGCAGTATATATCAAGGACCCGATTCTGATTTTGCAGCCTTACCGTGACATGGACGGGTTCCACATGAGCATAATTTGCGATAAATCTCCAACAGGGGCAATCACACTAGCACAACAGATCCCATGAGAACTCTTCAGTTAAGCGTGCTTGGGCAAGAGCAGTATTATGATGGGAGACCTCTTGGGAAGTCGTCGTGTTGAACCATCTATTGATGTCGCCCATTTTATTTCCTTTTATTTTTATTTTATTTTACAGTTGATGTTGGAGAACTCATTGACTGACTCCGAAAACATCGTAGATGGGATACCTCGAACTGAAAAATATGAGTCATGGGGCCCACGCGATCCCATGTGTAGGCCGACGAAATCGCCATAACTTCGTGCACCATCATCTAATTCGCCATTATGACCCCAATCCGAAAGATCGGGGCGACATACGCAAATGTGCGTGCATCCGGGACCAGATTCTGATTTCAGCTATTTTGAAGCTTTACCGCAGTAGGGATGGGACAATTTGCTACAAATCTCAGCTGACCGCACAAAGATACTCATCACATGAGAATTCTTCGCTAAGCGTGCTTGAAAGTTACTATGATGGGTGACCTCGAAGTCATCGTTGAACCATCTATTGATGCCACCCATTTTATTTTCTTTTAATTTTATTTTTACCATTGACGCTCGAGAACTCGGAAATCGACTCCAAAAATGTCGTTGATGGGATGCCTTAGACTGAAAAACACGAGTTGTGGGGCCCACGTGACTGATCTGCGTGTCTCATGCAGAGACCGCATGGAACTCACCATAACATCACGCATGATCGTCTGATTCACCATTATGATCCCAATTCAGAAAGATCTCTGGAAGAACGCAGATATGTCGCATCATCGGACCGTATCTCGATTTCTTTATTTCAAGCCTTACCGCGACGTGGCCGCATGAGTACAATTTGTAAAATCTCCATCCGCATCGACACATTGCATCACGATAACTATTCATTTAAGCGATCTTGGGCGAGAGCAATACTATGATGGGTGACCTCTTGGGAAGTCGTCGTATTGAACCATCTATTGATGCCACCCATTTTATTTCATTTTATTTTTATTTTATTTTATCTTTGACGCTAGAGAACTTGGCGATCGACTTCGAAAACGTTATAGATTGGATGCCTCGAACTGAAAAACATGAGCCGTGGGGCCCACGTGGCTGATCCACATGTCTCGTCTGGAGGCCGCACGGAAATCGCCATAATATCACGCACGATCGTCCAATTTTCCATTATGACCCCACTCCGGAAAAATCTCCATGAGAGGCACGATGGGCAAATGTGCCAAAGGCGCATCTAGTGGGACCGCATCGCCAATTTCGACTATTTTGAAGCCTTACCGCAGCACGGACGGGTTCCGATGAGCAGTTGGCGATATCCACGGCACACACCAAAGACATGAGATCACATGAGAACTCTTCGCTAAGCATGCTGGGTGAGAGAGCATATGATGGGTGACCTCTGGAAGTCATCGTGTTGAACCATCTATTGATACCGCCCATTTTATTTCCTTTTATTTTTATTTTATTTTATCGTTGACGCTGCAAAACTCGAAGATCGACTCCGATAACTTCATCGATGGGATGCCTCAGACTGAAAAATATGAGTTGTGGGGCCCACGTGACTAATCTGCGCATCTCGTGTGGAGGCCGCACGGATATCTCCATAACTTCGCACACGATCGTCCGATTTGCCATTATGACCCAATCCGGAAAGTTCTCTGATACACGTGAGCCGCAGTACATCTAGTGACCCGATCTCATTTCAACTATTTTGAAGCCTTACTGCGGCACGGAAGGGTTCCGAATAAGCATAATTTGTGGAAAATCTTCAGCGGGGGCCACCGCACCATCACACCAGATCATATGAGAACTTTTCAGTTAAGCATGCTTGGGCGAGAGAAGTATTATGATGGGTGACCACCTAGAAAGTCGTCGTGTTGAACCATCTATTGATGCCGCCAATTTGATTTCCTTTTATTTTTATTTTATTTTACCGACGGAGAACTCGATAACTCAAAACATGATCGATGATTCTCACTAAAACACGAGTCGCGGCCCACGGGTTGATCCGCATCTGCGTGAGGCCGCATAAATCGCCATGATTATCTCGACCATTATGCCCCAATACGGAAAGATATATGCGGGGCGCATGATGCGCGTTGTAGATGCATCTGGCGGGACCCTTATCTCCAATTTCGGTTATTTCGAAGCCTTACTAAGGAATGGATGGGTTCTACATGAGCACAATTTACTATAAATCTTCAGCGGGAGATACCATACCAACACACCAGATCACATGAGAACTCTTCAGTTAGGCATGCTTGGGCGAGAGCAGTACTACGATGGTTGATCTTTTGGGAAGTCATCATGTTGAAACATATGTTGATGCCTCATGTTTTATTTCCTTTTAATTTTATTTTATTTTATCGTTGACACCGAAAAACTGATAACTAAAAACGCCATTGATGGGATGCTCGATGAAAATGAGCCGTGCCACGCGATCCACATCTTGTGGAGGCCGCACAGAAATCGCCATAACTTCCCATCGCCGATTCCATTATGACCTAATCAAGAAAGATATGGGCGATGAGTCGCATACATCCAGGGACCCGTATCTTCAAGACTAATCCTTACCGCATCATGGACGGGTTTCGCATGAGCACAATTTACAAAAAATCTCCTGCGTGGAGCGGCCGCAACAGTACACCAGATCACATGAGAACTATTCAGTTAAGCGTGCTTGGGCAAGAGCAGTACTATGATGGGGGACCTCTTGGGAAGTAATCGTGTTGAACCATCTGTTGATGCTAGCCATTTTATTTCCTTTTATTTTTTTATTTTACCATTGACGCTAGAGAACTCGACGGTCGACTCCGAAAATGTCATCGATGAGATGCCTCGCACTGAAAAACACGAGCCATGGGGCACGGAATGATCGTATCTGTGGCCCACTAAATAGCCATAACTTCACGATCATCGATTTTCCATTATGACCCCAACCGGAAAGTGCAGAGTCGTAGGCACATCTGGCGGTGACCAGATATCATTTTGGCTATTTTGAAGCCATCGCGACATGGAAGGGTTCCATGAGCATAATTTGCAAAAATCGCATGACCGCATCAACACCCATGAGAACTATTCAGTTAAGCGTGCTTAGGCGAGAGCATTACTATGTTGGGTTACCTCTTAAGAAGTCATCGTTTTGAACCATCTATTGATGCCGCCCATTTTATTTTCTTTTAATTTTGTTTTATTTTATCATTGGCGCCATAGAACTCAGATATCGACTTTGAAAGCGTCGCAGATGGAATTCCTCGGACTGAAAAATACGAGTCATGGGACCCACGTGGCTAATCCGCACGTCTCTTGCGGAGGCTGAACGAAAATCACCATAACTTCGTGCATGATCGTCTGATTCGCCATTATGACCCCAATCCAGAAAGATCTCCGCGGAGCACACGATGCGCAGATGAGCTGCAGGCACATCTTATTGGACCTGTATCTCCAATTTTGGTTATTTCAAAGCCTTACTGCGGCACAGACGTGTTCTAGACTAGCACATTTGCAGCAAATCTCTAAGAAGCGTGACCGCACCAACACACCAAATCCCATGAGAAGTCTTCTCGGTTAAGCCTGCTTGGGCGATAACAGTACTATGATGGGTGACCTCTTGGGAAGTCATTGTGTTGAACTATCTATTGATGTCACCCATTTTATTTCCTTTCTATTTTATTTTATTTTACCATTGACGCCAGAGAACTCGACGATCGACTTCGAAAATGTCATTGATGGGATGCCTCGGACTGAAAAACACGAGCTGTGGGGACCATGTGACTGATCCGCGCATCTCGTGCGAAGGCCGCTCAGAAATCGCCATAACTTCACCCACGATCATCTGATTTGCCATTATGACCCCAATCCAGAAAGATCTTCACAGATGCCAACGCGTGATGAGTTGATCCGGCGACCAGTATCTGATTTTGACTATTTCAAAGTATTGCTACCGTAAGGGTTCATGAGCATAATTTGCGTAAATCTTCACGCGTAGACCGCACAAAGACACTAGATCACCTGAGAACTCTTCAATTAAGCGTGCTTGGGTGAGAGCAGTACTATGATGGGTGACCTCCTGGAAAGTCATCGTGTTCAACTATCCGTGATTTCATTTTATTTTACCGCTGACGAAAAAAACTCGATCGACTAAAATGTCATTGATGGGATGCATCGTACTGAAAAACACGAACCGTGATGACCATGCGACTGATATGTGCATCTCATGTGGAGGCCGCATGAAAATTGCCATAACTTCGCATGATCGTCCAATTCACCATTATGACCCCTAATCCGAAAGATCTCGCATGATGCATGTGACGTGCATCGTGGGAGACATATCTCCGATTTCTGCTAGTTCAAAGCCTTACCGCGACACGAATGGGTTTCGCATGAGCACAATTTATAAAAAATTCCAATGGCGTGACCGCACCAAAGACACCGTGATCACATGAGAACTCTTCAATTAAGTGTGCTTGGGCGAGAGCAGTATATGATGGGTGACCTCCTGGGAAGTTGTTGTGTTAAACAACCTGTTGATGCCATCCATTTTATTTCCTTTTAATTTTATTTTATTTACCGTTGACGGCGGAGAATGCATTGATCGACTCCGAAAATGTCATCGATGGGATGCCTCGATCGAAAAACACTAGAGTGGCCCACTTGGCGATCCGTCTCGTGGAGGCCATGAAATCACCATAACTTCACGCAATCGCCTAATTTACATTATGACCTCAATCCGGAAAGATCTCCACGGCGACGCATGTGCGGCGATCCGCATGAATCGATCTCGATTTCGGCTATTTCAAAGTCTTCGAAGATGGACGGGTTCTGATGAGCACAATTGTAAAAATCTCCAACGGCGTGACCGCACCAAAGACACAAGATCATGAGAACTCTTCGCTAAGCGTTTGCGAGAGCATATGATGGTGACTCCGGAAGTCATCGGTTGAACCATCTGCTGATGCCGCCATTTTATTTCCTTTATTTTTATTTTATTTTACCATTGACGCCAGAACTCGGAGATCGACTCCAAAAATGTCATCGATGGGATGCCTGACAAAAACATGAGCCGGCCCACGCGACCGATCCGCGATCTCGCGGAGGCCGCACAAATTGCCATAACTTCATGCATGACGATATTCGCCATTATGACCCCAACCGAAAGATGTTCGCGGGCGCAGATGCGCATGCAGCGCATCGGACCCGTATCTCCATTTCAACTATTTGAAGCCTTACCGCACGCACGGCTGAGCATAATTATGGCAAATCTAGCGGATGCAACCGCACCAGCACACCAGATCATATGAGAACTCTTCAATTAAGCGAGCTTGGGCGATAGCAGTACTATGATGGGTGATCTCCTGGAAGTCATCGTGTTGAACCATCTATTGATGCCGCTTATTTTATTTTCTTTTATTTCTATTTTATTTTATCGTTGATGCTAGAGAACTCGGTGATCGACTCCAAAAATGTTGTAAATGGGATGCTCGACAAAACATGAGCCGTGGGCCCACGTTGATCCGCATCTCGTGGAGGCCACAAAAATCAATAACTTCGCCATCAATCCGCCATTATGACCCAATGAAAGATCTCCGCGGTGCACGATGTGATGAGCCACAGACGATCTGAGGACCGATCTCCGATTTTGGCTATTTGAAGCCTTGCCACGACGGACGGGTTCCGCATGAGCACAATTTGTTACAAATCTCCAGGAACCGCACAAAGACAGCATCCTATGAGAACTCTTCGCTAAGCGAGCGAGAGCAAGATATGATGGGTGACCTCCGAAGTCATCGTGTTGAACCATCTGATGCCGCCATTTTATTTCTTTTATTTTATTTTATTTATTTGATAACTGGATCAACTCAAAAATGTCATAGATGGGATGCCTGATCAAAACATGAGTCGGGGGCCCACTTGATCCGATCTTCATGTGGAGGTGAACGGAATCGCCATAACTTGCAAGATCGTCCGATTTGCCATTATGACCCCAACCGAAAGATCTATGCGCATAACGCAGAGCGGCGCGATTCTGATATTCATTTCACTATTCAAAGCCTTATACGGAACGGTTCTCGATGAGCACAATTTGCAAATCTCCAACGGAGGACCGACCAAAGACACCGCATATCATGAGAACTCTTCGCTAAGTTTTGCAGAGCAAGATTATGATGGGTGACCTCTTGGAAGTCATTGTGTTGAACGATCTCTTGATGCCGCCCATTTTATTTTCATTTATTTTTATTTTATTTTATCATTGACGATGGAGAACTCGGCGATCGACTCCAAAAGCATCATCGATGGGATGCCTCAGACTGAAAATCATGAGGCGTGGGGCCCACTCGACTGATCTGCGCATCTCGTGTGAAAACTGTACGAAAATATCCATAACTTCGCGCACGATTGTCTGATTCGTCATTATGATCCTAATCCAAAAAGATCTCTGCGGGGCGCACGACATGAGCCACCGGCGCATCTGGCGGGACCCGTATCTTCGATTTCGGCTATTTCGAAACCTTACCATAGCACGGATGGGTTTCGCATGAGCACAATTAGCGGTAAATCTCCAGCGATGATGACTGCACCAACACACCAAATCCCATGAGAACTCTTCAGTTATGCGTGCTTGGGTGAGAGCAGTACTATGATGGATGACCTCTTGAGAAGTCGTCGTGTTGAACCATCTGTTAATGCCGCCCATTTTATTTCCTTTTATTTTTATTTTATTTTACCATTGACGTCTGAGAACTCGGTGATCAACACCAAAAATGTCATCGATGGGATGCCTCGGACTGAAAAACATGAGCCGTGGGGCCCACGCTGATCCACGCGTCTCATGTGGAGGCCACACGGAAATCTCCATAACTTCACGCACGATCGTCCGATTCGCCATTATGACCCCAATCCGGAAAGATCTCCACGGGGGAGCACGATGCGTAGATGAGCCGCAGACGTATCTGGTAAGACCCGTATCTCTGATTTCAACTATTACAAAGCCTTACCGCGACAAAGACTGATTCCGTATGAGCTCAATTCACGGCAAATCTTCAGCAGGGGCGACCGCACCAGTACACCAGATCCCATGAGAACTCTTTAGTTAAGCGAGCTTGGGCGAGAGCAGGACTATGATGGGAGACCTCTTGGGAGTCTTCATGTTGAACCATCTATTCATGTCGCCCATTTTATTTCCTTTGATTTTTATTTTATTTTACCGTTGTCACCGGAGAACTCGGCGATCGACTCTGAAAACGTCATAAATGGAACCCCTCAGATTGAAAAACACGAGTTGTCGGGCCGACGCGGCTGATCCGCGCATCTCGTGTGGAGGTTGCACGAGAATCACCATCACTTCGCGCACGATCGTCCAATTCGCCATTATGACCCAAATCTGGAAAGATCTTCGCGAGGCGCACGACGCACAGATATGCCGCAGGTGCATCTGACGTGACCCGTATCTCCTATTTCAGCTATTTCAAAGCCTTATCGCAGCATAGACGGGTTCCGGATGAGCTCAATTTGCGGCAAATCTCTAGTGGGCGCGACCGCACCAGCACATCGGATCCCATGAGAACTCTTCAATTAAGCATGCTTGGGTGAGAGCAGTACTATGATGGGTGACCTCCTAGGAAGTCGTCGTGTTGAACCATTTATTGATGCCCCAATATTATTTATTTTTATTTTTATTTTATTTTACTGTTAAACCCGGAGAACTTGGTGATCCACTCTGAAAACTTCGTCGATGGGATGCCTTGGACTGAAAAACATGAGCCGTTAACCATCCACGCGTTCGCGTGGAGGCCGCATGAAATCGCCATAACTCGCACGATCATCCAATTCGCCATTATGACCCCCCAGAGAGATCTGGCGCACGGCGAGATCCGCCAAAGGCGATCTCATGACAGAGCTATTTCAAAGAATTACCGCGGCATGTACCAATTCCGCATGAGCATAATCAAAAACTCCAATGCGATCGACCAAAGACACCGATCTCATGAGAACTCTCGCGTTGCGAGAACAAGATATGATGGGTGACCTCCTGGGAAATCATCGCGTTAAACCATCTGTTGATGCCACCCATTTTATTTTATTTTACCGTTGACACCGGAGAACTCGGCGATCGACTCAAAAACCTTCGTCGATGGGATGCCTCGAAGAGAAAAATAAGAGTCGTGGGGCCCACGCGGCTGATATGTGCGTCTCATGCAGAGGTCGAACGAAAATCATCATATCTTCATGCACAATCCTCCGATTTGCCATTATGACCCCAATCTGGAAAGATCTCCGCAGAGCACACAACGCGCAGATGGGCCAAAGGTGCATCTAGCAGGACCCGTATCTCCTTTATTTCAAGCCTTATCATGGCATCGACGCTTAGCACAATTTGCAAATCTCCCGCCAACACACCAAGACACCGTGATCCCATGAGAACTCTTCGCGTTGGGGCGAGAGCAAGATGATGGGTGACATCCTGGGAAGTCGTCGTGTTGAACCATTTGTTAATGCTGCCCAACTTATTTACTTTTATTTTTATTTTATGTTACCATTGACTCCGCAGAACTCGGAGATTGACTCCGAAAACATCGTCGATGGCATACCTCGTACTAAAAAACTCAAGCTGTGGGGCCCACACGGCTGGTCCGCACATCTTGTACGGAGGCCGCACGAAAATCGCCATAACTTTGAGCACGATCGTTCGATTCTCCATTATGACCCCAACACAGAAAGATCTCCAGAGACGATGAATGATGTGTCGACGATCTAACGATACCTCCATTTGGCTATTTCAAGCCTTAAAGACGGACGTTCCATGAGCATAATTATAATCTCCAGCATGACCGCACCAAAGATATCGATCCCATGAGAACTCTTCGCTAAGCGCCAAGAGCAAGATTTGATGGGTGACCTCCTAGGAAGTCATCGTATTGAACCATCTATTGATGCCGCTCATTTTATTTTCTTTTATTTTTATTTTATTTTACCATTGACGCCGGAGAACTCGATGATCGACTCCGAATACGTCATCGGTGGGATGCCTCGGATTGAAAAACACGAGCCATTGGTCCCACTCGACTTATCGCATGTCTCATGTGGAGGCCGCACGAAAATCGCCATAACTTCATGCACGATCGTCTGATTCACCATTATGAACCCAATTTGGAAAGATCTCCACGGGACGCACAACGCATAGATGAGATGCAGGTGCATCTAGCATGACACGTATCTCTGATTTCCGCTAGTTCAAAGGCTTACCACGGTATGGACGGGTTCCATATGAGCACGATTTATGGAAAATCTCCAACGGGCTCGACCACACCAGCACACCAGATCCCATGAGAACTCTTAAGTTAAGCGTGCTTGGGCGAGAGCAGTACTATGATGGGTGACCTCTTGGGAAGTCGTCGTGTTTAACCATCTGTTGATGTTGCACATTTTATTTCCTTTTATTTGTATTTTATTTTAATGTTGAGGTCATAGAACTCGGCGATCGACTCTAAAATGTCATCGATGGGATGCCTCAGATTGAAAAATATGAGCCGTGGGGCCCACTCGGTTGATCCGTGCTTCTCGTGTGGAGGACGCACAAAAATTGCCATAACTTAGCGCACGATCGTCCGATTCGCCATTTTGAACCCAATCCGAAAAGATCTGGAAGACAATGCAATGTGATGAGCCACGCATCTGAGACCGATTTTGACTATTAGTTCAAGCCTTACCATGGCACGGATGAGTTCTGCATGAGCATAATTTACGAAAAATCTCCAACGGGCGTGACCACATCAGCACACTAGATCCCATGAGAACTCTTAAGTTAAGCATGCTTGGGCGAGAGTAGTACTATGATGGGTGACCTCTTGGGAAGTCATCGTGTTTAACCATTTATTGATATTATGGATTTTATTTCCTTTTATTTGTATTTATTTTAATGTTGACGTCGTAGAACTCGGCGATCGACTCCGAAAATGTCATCGATGGGATGCCTGAAAAAACATGAGTGGGGCCCACTCTGAGTCAGGCTTCATGTGGAGCAAAAAAATTGCCATAACTTCATACACGATCGTCTGATTCGCCATTATGAACCCAATCCGAAAAGATCTCCGCGGGGCATACGATGCATAGATGAGCCCCAGGAGCATCTGGCAGGACACTTATCATTGATTTCGACTAGTTCGAAGCCTTACCATGGCACGGACGGGTTCCGCATGAGCACAATTTGCAAAAAAATCTCCAACGGGCGCGACTGCACCAGCACACTAGATCCCATGAGAACTCTTCAGTTAAGCATGCTTGAGAACAAGATTGATGGGTGACCTGGAAGTCGTTGAACCATATTGATCGCCATTTTATTTACTTTTATTTTTATTTTATTTTACTATTGATGCAGGAGAACTCGGTGATCTACTTTGAAAATGGCATTGATGGGATGCCTTGGACTGAAATATACGACCCACCCACCTGATCCGAGTTTGCTAAAAATCGCACGGAAATCCCTAATACTTCTTGCAAGATCATCCGATTCGCCATTATGACCCCAATCCGGAAAGATCTCCACGGGGTGCACGACGTGCAGATGAGCCGTAGGCATATCTGGCGGGATATGTATCACCGATTTCAGCTAGTTCAAAGCTTTACCGTGACACAGACGGGTTTCGCATAAACCTAATTTGTGGCAAATCTCCAGCGGGGGCGACTACACCAGCATACAAGATCCGATAAGAACTCCTCAATTAAGCGAGCTTAGGCATGAGCAGTACTATGATGGGTGACCTCGTGGGAAGTCATCATTTTGAACCATCTATTGATGTTGCCCATTTTATTTCCTTTTATTTTTATTTTATTTTATCGTTGAAGCTGGAGAACTCGGCGATCGACTCCGAAAATGTTGTAGATGGGATGCCTCGGACTAGAAAACATGAGCCGAAGGACCCATGCGGCTGATCCGTGTGTCTCGTGTGGAGGCCGCACGAAAATCTCCATAACTTCATGCCCGATTGTCGGATTCGTCATTATGACCCCAATCCAAAAAGATATCTCTGGGAGATGATGTGCCAAAGATCACATGGGACCCGTATCTCCGATTTCATCTATTTCAAAGTCTTACCACAACACGCGGTTTCACATCATCGCATAATTCTCCATGGATGCGAGAAGCATCGTGATGGGGTGACCTCCTGGTAAGTCGTGTTGAACCATCTGTTGATGCCGCCCATTTTATTTCCTTTTATTTTTATTTTATTTTATCGTTGACGCTGGAGAACTCAACAATTGACTCCGAAAATGTTATAGATGGGATGCCTAGTACTAAAAAACATGAGCCAAAGGGCCCACGTGGCTGATCCGTGCATCTCGTGTGGAAGCTACACAGAAATCACCATAACTTCAAGCACGATTGTCCGATTCATAATTATGACCTCAATCCATAAAGATCTCCGCAGGGCGCACGATCCGCAGATGTGCCAAAGATGCATCTGGCGGAACCCGTACCTATGATTTCTGCTATTTTGAAGCCTTATCGTGTAATCGCATTTCACATGAGCACAATTTGCAAATCTCCACGCAGCACACCGCATCACATGAGAACTCTGCAGTTAAACGTGCTTGGGCGAGAGCAGTACTATAATGGGTGACCTCCTAGGAAGTCGTAGTGTTGAACCATCTGTTGATGCCACCAATTTTATTTCCTTTTATTTTTATTTTATTTTACCGTTGCGCCAAAGAACTCGGTGATCGATTCTGAAATAGTCGTTGATGGGATGCCTTGGAATGAAAAACACAAGTCATGGGGACCACGAGGCTGATCCGCGTGTGACATGCGGATGCCGCATGAAAATCACCATAACTTTGCGCAAGATCATCCGCTTCGCCATTATGACCCCAATCCAGAAAGATCTCTGAGGGGCGCATGATGCGCAGATATGCAAAAGGCACATCTGGCGGGACTCGTATCTCTGATTTTGTCTATTTTGAATCCTTATCGCGGCATGTATGGGTTTCGCATAAGAAAAATTTGCGGCAAATCACCAGCAGGCGCGACCGCACCAGCACACCATATCACATGAGAACTCTTCATTTAAGCGTGCTTGACCGAGAACATTACTATGATGGGTGATCTCATAGAAAATCATTGTATTGAACCATCCGTTGATGCTTCCCATTTTATTTCCTTTTATTTTAATTTTATTTTACCATTGATGCCGAGAACTCTGAACTCTCAAAATGCCGATGGGATGCCTCGATGAAAACACAAGTCGTGCCCATTCCGATACGCTGTCTCGTGGAGGCTACACAAAATTTCCATAACTTCACGCATGATCACGATGGCCATTATGACCCCAACCTAGAAAGATCTCCGCGATGACACGATGAGCCAAAGCATCTAGTGACTCAGATTTGGCTATTTCAAGCCTTACCTGGCACGTGGGTTCAATGAGCATAATTTGTGCAAATCTCTCGACACCAAAGACACCGATCCCATGAGAACTCTTAAGGTAAGCTAGATTGGGCGAGCATATGATGGGTGACCGAAGTCAAGTTGAACCATCTGATGCCACCCATTTTATTTCCTTTATTTTATTTTATTTTAATGTTGATGCTGGAGAACTCGATAATCGACTTTGAAAATGTCATCGATGGGATGTCTCGGATTGAAAAACATGAGCCGTGGGGCCCACGCATATGATCCTCGCAACTCGTCTGGAGGCAGCACAAAAATCACTATAACTTTACACATGATCGTCCGATTCACCATTATGACCCCAATCCAAAGATCTGTGCGAGATGACAGCGTGCATGCCAAGGACTCAGATCCCGATTTTGCTATCAAGCCTTATCTTGGCAAGACGTTCCGCATGAGCATAATTTGGCAAATCTCATGGACCGCACAACACACGATCCCATGATAACTCTTTAATTAAGTGTGCTTGGGCGAGAGCAATACTATGATAGGAGACCTCCTGGAAAGTCATCGTGTTGAACCATATGTTGATGCTGCCCATTTTATTTTCTTATTTTATTTTATTTTACCATTGATGCCTCAGAACTCATAGATCGACTTCGAAAATGTCATCGATGGGATGCCTGAAAAAAGATAAGTGGGGCTCACGCTACCGATCGGCATCTCGTCCGAGGCCTCATGGAAATCAATAACTCGCACGATCATCCGATTGCCATTATGACCCCAATCCGAAAGATCTCTGCGATGAAGAGCGTGATGAGCCATGCACATCCGGGACCAGATCTGATTTTGGCTATTTTGAAGCCTTACCGCGACACGGATGGGTTCCGGATGAGCACAATTTATGGCAAATCTCGCATGGCACACCAAAGACACCGATCCCATGAGAACTCTTACCATGGGTGAGAACAATAATGATGGACCGAGAAGTCTCAGTTGAACCATCTGATGCCACCCATTTTATTTCTTTTATTTGTATTTTATTTTAATGTCGACGTCGGTGAACTCGGTGATCGAATCTGAAACTGTCATCGATGGGATGCCTCAGACTGAAAAACACAAGTCATGGGGCCCACATAGCTGATCCACGCATCTCATGTGGAGGTCACACAGAATTTCCATAACTTCACGCACAATCGTCTGGTTCACCATTATGACCTCAATCCAAAAAGATCTCCGTGGGGCGCACGACGCGTAAGTGAGCCAGGTGTATCTGGTAGGACCCGTATCTCCGATTTTGGCTATTTTGAAGCGTTACCGTGGCACAGATGACTTCCACATGAGCACAATTTGCTGCAAATCTCTAACAGATGCGACCACACCAGATCCCATGAGAACTCTTCAATTAAGCGTGCTTGAGCATACTATGGGTGTCCTCCGGAAGTCATCGGTTGAACCATCTGCTGATGCCGCCCATTTTCTTTCCTTTTATTTTATTTTTATCATTGACGCCGAGAACTCATGATCGACTCAAAAAATATCATCGATGGGATGCCTATCAAAACATGACCGGGGCTAGCCGACCCGATCTTGTGTGGAGGCCGCACAGAAATCGCCATACCTTCATGCACGATCATCCGATTTGCCATTATGACCCCAATCCGAAAGATCTATGACACGCGCAGATGAGCCGCAGCATCTGGGGACCCATATCTCGATTTTGACTATTTTGAAGCCTTACCGCGTACTGGGGTTCAATGAGCACAATTTGTGGCAAATCTCCGCATGCACAAAAAAGATCCCCATGAGAACTCTCAATTAAGTGAGCGAGAGCAAGACTATGATGGTCCTCTGGAAGTCGCCGAAGAACCATCTATTGATGCAACCCATTTTATTTCCTTTATTTTATTTTATTTTATGACGGAGAACTCGATGATCGACTCAAAAATGTCATCGATGGGATGCCGACGAAAAATGAACCGTCGATCGACGTTCGTGGAGGCCATATGAAAATCACCAGATCTTTATGCACGATCATTCGATTTGCCATTATGACCCCAATCCGGAAAGATATTCGCGTGGCACACGAAGCGCAGATGAGCAGCAAGAGCATCTAGCGGGACACATATCTCCGATTTCGGCTATTTAGAAGCCTTACCGCATCACGGACGGGTTCCGCATGAGCACAATTTGATAAATCTCGCAGCCGCAACAAAGACAGATCATGAGAACTCTTCGCTAAGCTTGGGTGAGAGCAAGATTATGATGGGTGACCTTGGGAAGTCGCCGGAACCATCTGTTGATGCCATTTATTTTTTTTTTATTTTATTTTATTTTACCGTTGACACCGGAGAACTCAATCAACTCAAAATGTCATCGGAGATGCCTCGGATAAAAAAACACGTGGGGCCCACCACGATCCACGGTTCTCGTGGGCCGCATGAAATCACCATAACTTTGCAACAATCGCCCGATTCGCCATTATGACCCCAATAAAGATCTCAGGGCACGACGCAGAGAGCGCGCAGTCTGGACCCATATCTCCGATTGCTATTTTGCCTTATCAAAGACAATGGGTTCCGCATGAGCATTTATAAAAATCTCCAATGGGCGCACCGCACAGACACCGCATCCCATGAGAACTCTTGTTAAGCGCTTGGGTGAGAGCAAGATTATGATGGGTGACCTATGGGAAGTCATGTTGAACCATCTGCTGATGCCGCCATTTTATTTCCTTTATTTTTTTATTTTACCATTGATGCCGAGAACTTGTTCGACTCAAAATGTCATGGGATGCCGATAAAAAACACGATGGGGCCCACGCTGATCGCATCTCGTGAGGCCGCGAAAATCGCCATAACTTCGTGCACCATCATCCGATTTTCCATTATGACCCCAATCCAAAGATCTGCGCAACACGCAGATGTGTTGGATGGCGACTCATACCTCAATTTTGCTATTTATTTGCCATACCGCGACGAATGGTTCCATATGAGCATAATTTGCAAAATTTCGCATGGACCGCACCAACACGCCAGATCTTATGAGAACTCTTCAGTTAAGCATGCTTGGGTGAGAGCAATACTATTATGGATGACGTCTTGGAAAGTCGTCGTGTTGAACCATCCATTGATGCCGCCCATTTTATTTCCTTTTAGTTTTATTTTATTTTACCATTGATGCTAGAAAACTCAGCGATTGACTTCAAAAATATCGTCGATGGGATGCCTCAGACTAAAAAACACGAGTCGTGGGGCCCACACGGCTGATCCGTGCATCTCGTACGGAGGCTACACAAAAATCGCCATAACTTCACGCACGATTGTCCGATTCGCCATTATGACCCCAATCCGGAAAGATCTCAGGCAAGTCACGATGAGCCAGCGCATCTAGCTAGACCAGATTCTAATTTGGCTATTTTGAATTACCGCACGAACGGTGATGAGCACAATTTCAAATGGCATGCACCACAGACACCAACCCATGAGAACTCTTCGCAAGCGAAGCTGCGAGAGTACTATGATGGGTGACCTCCCAGAAAGTCGTTGAGTTAGACCATCTGTTGATGCCACATATTTTTTTCCTTTTATTTTTATTTTATTTTAATGTTGATGCTGGAGATTTTGGAGATCGACTCCGAAAACATCGTCGACGGGATGTCTCAGATTGAAAAACACGATCCATGGAGCCCACGCGGCTGATCCGTGCATCTCGTCAAGAGGCCGCATGAAAATCGCCATAACTTCACACACGATCATCCGATTCGCCATTATGACCCCAATCGAAAGATCTCCTGCTCATGACGCGGATGAGCGAGCGATCCGGCAGACCCATATCTCCATTTCGCTATTTCAAGTTTTACCGCGGATCGTTCCATGAACACAATTTGTAGCAAATCTCCAGTGGGTGCGACCGCACCATCACACGAGATCCCATGAGAACTCCTCAGTTAAGCGTGCTTGGGCACGTGCAATACTATGATGGGTGACCTCTTGGGAAATCATCATGTTGAACCATTTATTGATGCCGCCTATTTTATTTCCGTTTAATTTTATTTTATTTTACCGTTAATGCCGCAGAACTCGATGATCGTCTCTGAAAATGTCATCGATGGGATGCCTCGGACTGAAAAACATGAGTCGTGGGGCCCATGTGGCTGATCCGCTCATCTCATGTGGCGGCCGCATATAAATCGCCATAACTTCACGTACGATCGTCTGATTCGCCATTATGACCCCAACCCGAAAAGATCTCTGCGGGGCATTTGGCAGGACTCGTATCTATGATTTTGGTTATTTTGAAGCCTTACCGCAAGACGATGGTTCCGCGATGAGCATAATTTGACAAATCTCGTGCGACCAAAGACACTGATCCCATGAGAACTCTTCGTTAAGCTGCAGGAGAGCAAGACATGATGGTGACCTCCGGAAGTCATCGTGGTTGAACCATCTATTGATGCCGCCATTTTATTTCTTTTATTTTATTTTATTTTACCATTAACGCTGGAGAACTCAAGATCGACTCTAAAATATCATCGATGGATGCCTCGAGAAAAAACATGAGCCGTCACGCTAACCACATATCTCGCTGAGGACGCATATCTCCATAACTCGCATCCCATCGTCCGATGCCATTATGACCCAATTGAAAGATCTCGGAGCACACGATGCGATATGAGCCGCAGCTATCCGGCGGGCATGTATCTCCAATTTTGCTATTTCAAGCCTTATCGACGGACGGTTCTCGATGAGCACAATTGGCAAAAATCTCTGCGACCGCATCAAAGACACACCCATGAGAACTCTCGCTTATCGTGAAGCAGAGTATTATAATGGGTGACCTTTGGGAAGTCATCGTGTTGAACCATCTATTGAAGCCGCCCATTTTAATTTCTTTTATTTTTATTTTATTATACCATTGATGCCGCAGAACTCGATGATCGACACTAAAAATGTCATCGATGGGATGACTTTGACTGGAAAATATGAGCTGTGGGGCCCGCGCGGCTGATCCGCGCATCTCATGTGGAGGCCGCATGAAAATCTCCATAACTTCACGCATGATCGTCCGATTCGCCATTATGACCACAATCCAAAAAAATCTCCATGGGGCACATGACACGCAGATGAGTGCAAGATCTGATCAGATCTCCGGCTATTTCAAACATTACCTGCAGATGGGTTCCTCATGAGCACAATTTATGGAAAATCTCCAGTGGGCGCGACAGCACCAACACACCAGATCCCATGATAACTCTTCAGTTAAGCATGCTTGGGCAAGAGCAGTACTATGATGGGTGACCTTCTGAGAAGTCATCGAGTTGAACCATCTATTGATGGCACACATTTTATTTCCTTTAATTTTTATTTTATTTTATTGTTGACGCCGGAGAACTCGATGATCGACTCAGAAAATGTCATTGATGGGATGCCTTGGACTGAAAAATATGAGTCGTGGGGCCCACATGGCTGACACGCGCCTCGTGTGGAGGCCACACATAAATCGCCATAACTTCACTCACGATCATCCAATTCGCCATTACCCTAATCCGAAGATCTGAAGGCACGATGCGTGATGAGCCGCAGCGAATGGGATCTATCTCCGATCTATTTGAATTATCAACATACCGTTCCATGAGCACAATTTGTGGAAAATCGAAGATCAACCTAACACACCAGATCCCATGAGAACTCTTCAGTTAAGTGTGCTTGGGCAAGAACAATACTATGATGCGTGACCTTCTTGGAAGTCATCGTGTTGAACCATCTGTTGATGTCGCCCATTTTATTTCCTTTTATTTTTATTTTATTTTACCATTGACGTCGGAGAACTCGGGGATCGACTTCGAAAATGTCATCGATGGGATGCTCGATTGAAAACATGAGCCGGGGCTCACTACGATCCGCATTCGTGGAGGCCGCTTGGAAATCTCCATAACTTCGTGCACAATCGTCTGATTCGTCATTATGACCTCAATCCAGAAAGATATTCGCAGTGCGCATGACGCGCAGATGTGCCGCATGTGCATATGGAGGGACTTGTATCTCCGATTTTGACTATTTTGAAGCCTTACCGCGGCACGGGCGGGTTCCTCATGAGCATATTTTGCTGCAAATCTCTAGTGGATGCGACCACACCAGCACAACAGATCTCATGAGAACTCTTCAATTAAGCGTGCTTGGTCGAGAGTAGTACTATGATGGGTGATCTCCTAGGAAGTCTTCGTGTTAAACCATCTATTGATACCACCCATTTTATTTCCATTTTGTATTTTATTTTACCGATGATGCAGAACTCGATGATCGACTCTGAAAATATCATCGATGGGATGCCTCAAACTGCAAAACACAAGCCGTGGGGCCTACGCGGCTGATCCGCGCATCTCATATGAATGCTGCACAAAAATTGCCATAACTTCACGCACAATCATCTGATTCTCCATTATTACCCCAATTCGAAAAGATCTCTGTGAGGCGCATGACGCGCAGATGAGCCACAAGCACATCTAATGGCACCCGTATCTTCAATTTTGGCTATTTTGAATCATTATCGTGGCATGGACAGGTTCTACATGAGCACAATTTACGGCAAATCTGTAGTGGAAGCGACCTCACCAGCATACCAGATCACATGAGAACTCTTCAGTTATGTGTGCTTGGGCGAGAGCAGTACTATGACGGGTGACCTCCTCGGAAGTCATCGTGTTGAACCATCTATGATGCCATTTTATTTTCTTTTATTTTTATTTTATTTTACCGTCATGCCGAGAACTCGATCGACCAAATGTCATCGATGGGATGCCTGACGAAAAAGAAGAGCCATGGGGGCCCACGCGATCCGCATCTCGTGGTGGAGGCCATACAAAATCGCCATAACTTCACGCGACCCATCTTACGATTCGCCATATGACCCCACCCAAAAGATCTCATGAATGACGCGGTGATGTGCCGCAGACGCCTGGACCAGATCTCCGACTTTTGAAGCCTTACCGTGGCACGGACGAGTTCCGCATGAGCACAATTTGTGACAAATCTCTAGTGGACGTGACCGCACCAGCACACAAGATCCTATAAGAACTCGTCAGTTAAGCATGCTTGGGCGAGAGCAGTACTATGATGGGTGACCTCTTGGGAAGTCATCGTGTTGAAATATCTGTTGATGCCGCCCATTTTATTTCCTTTTATTTTTATTTTATTTTATCGTTGATGCCGAATAACTCGAAGATCGACTCTGAAAATGTCATAGATGGGATGCCTCAGACTGAAAAATATGAGCCGTGTGGCCCACTAGCTGATCCGCATGTCTCGTGTGGAGGCCGCACGAAAATTGCCATAACTTTGTGCACGATCATCTGATTCACCATTATGACCCCAAAGATCTCCATGCACGGCGAACAACGAGCCCAAGACATCTAGTGAGACCCATATCTCCATTTCGCTATTTTGAAGCCTTATTGACACGCACGGATTTGCGAGCTCATCGCAGACACGATTTGGCTAGCCTACTAAAGAATAAATTCCACAAGAGCATAATTTGTGGCAAATCTCCAACGAATGTGACTACACCAGCACACCAGATCCCATGAGAACTCTTTAGTTAAGAGAGATTGAGCGAGAGCAATACAATGATAGGTGACCTCCTCGGAAGTCATCGTGTTGAACCATCTGTTGATACTACCCATTATATTTCCTTTTATTTCTATTTTATTTTATCATTGTCGCTGGAGAACTCGGCGATTGACTCTAAAAATGTTGCTGATGGGATGCTTCGGACTGAAAAACATGAGCCGTGGGGCCAATGCGACTAATCCGCGCATCCTGTGTGTAGGCCGCATGAAAATCTCCATAACTTCACGCACGATCGTTAGATTCGATTATGGCCCCAATCCAGAAAGATCTCCTGATGACGCGATGGCCAAAGGCGATCTAGGGACTCAGATCTCAATTTCTGCTATTTTAAAGCCTTATCATGCAAAGGGTTCGATGAGCACAATTTGCAAATCTCCGCACCGCACTGCACCGTGATCACATGAGAACTCTTCAATTATGCTGTTTGGGCGAGAGAAGTACTATGATAGGTGATCTCTTGGGAAGTCATCATGTTGAACCATCTTTTGATGCCGCGCATTTTATTTCCTTTTATTTATATTTTATTTTAATGTTGACACTATAGAACTCAGCGATCGACTCCGAAAATGTCATCGATGGGATGCCTCAGACTGAAAAACATGAGCCATGGGGCCCACTGACGTCTCGTGTGGAGGCCGCACAGAAATTGCCATAACTTTGCGCACAATAGTTTGATTCGCCATTATGACCATAATCCGGAAAGATCTCCGCAGGGTGCACGACACGCAGATGTGCTAGAGGAACATCTGGTGGGATCCTTATCTCCGATTTTGGACATTTTGAAACCTTACTGCGGTACAAACGGGTTCCAGATGAGCTCAATTTGTAGCAAATCTTTAGTGAGCACGACCGCACCAGCACACCAGATCCCATGAGAACTCTTCAATTAAGCATGCTTGGATGAGAGCTCTACTATGATGGGTGACCTCTTGGGAAGTCATTGTGTTGAACCATCTGTTGATGCCACCCATTTTATTTTATTTTATTTTTATTTTATTTTACCGTTGACATCGCAAAACTTGGAGATCGACTCCGAAAATGTCATTGATGGGATGCCTTGGACTGAAAAACCTGAGCCATGGGGCCCGCACGGCCTTTCCACTCATCTCATGTGGAGGCCACAAAATATCCCATATCATCCGATTCACCATTATGACCCCAATCCAAAAGATCTCGGTGACGCGTAGATGAACGCAGAACATCCGACCTTTATATCCGGCTATTTCAAGCCGCGATGACGAAGTTCCGATGAGCACAATTTATGGCAAAGCTCCGGCATGACCGCATCAACACCGATCCCATAAGAACTCGCTAAGCATGCTTGGGTGAGCAAGATTATGATGGGTGACCTCGAAGTCATCGAAACCATCGCTGATGCCCATTTCTTTTCTTTTCTTTTTATTTGATTTTACCGTTGACGCCGGAGAACTTGGAGATAGACTCCAAAATGTCATTGATGGAGATGCCTAAAAAAACTGAGTGGGGACCACGCAATCCGATCCTCGTGGGAGGCCGCACAAAATCTCCAAAACTTTGTCATCGCCCCGATTCACATTATGACCCCAATCCAAAGATCTCCTGGGGTACGACATGAGCGATGAGCGTGCATCCGGGGACTCAGATTCCCGATTTTGACTATTTCAAAGCACCACTGCGGCAGGGACGGGTTCCAGATGAGCATAGTTTATGGCAAATCTCCAACTAGCCAGGAAGTTGTCGTGTTGAACCATCTGTTGATGCCACCCAGTTTATTTTCTTTTATTTTTATTTTATTTTATTATTGACACCGTAGAACTCGGAGATCAACTCCAAAAATGTCATTGATGGGATGCCTCGTACTAAAAATACAAGCTATGGGGCCCATGCGGTTGGTCCGCGGGTCTTGTGCGGAGGCCATACGGAAATCGCCATAACTTCACGCACAATTGTCATCCATTATGACCCAATTAGAAAAAGATCTCACACGATAATGCGATGCCAAAGGTGCATCTAACGGGACCAGATCTCGATTTTGGCTATTTGAAGCCTTACCGCTGCACGACGATTCCGCATGAGCATAATTTGGCAAAAATCACTACGGCACGCCCTCACCAAAGACACCGATCCCATGAGAACTCTTCGGAGTGCTTGGGCGAGGGTAGTACTATGATGTGTGACCTCATGGGATGTCATCGTGTTGAAGCATCTATTGATGCCGCCCATTTTGTTTATTTTTATTTTTATTTATTTTACCATTGATGTCGGAAAACTCGACGATCGACTCCGAAAATGTCGTCGATGGGATGCCTTGGACTGAAAAACATGAGTCGTGGGGCCCACGCGGCTGTTTCAAGAGTCTCGTGCCGAGGCCGCACGAAAATCTCCCTAACTTCATGCAAGATCGTCCGATTCAACATTATGACCCCAACTCGGAAAGATCTCCGTGGTGCACGACGCGATGAGCCGCATATGATGAGACTCGATCTTCACCTATTTCTAAGCCTTACCGGCACAAGGGTTCGATGAGCACATTTGGCAACGCCCAAAGAATCGCACAAGCAAACAAAATCATGAGAACTCTTCTCTAAGCTGCAGCAGAGCAAGATATGATGGGTGACCTCCTGAAGTCATCGTTGAACCATTTGTTGATGCCGCCATTTTATTTTTTTTATATTTATTTTATTTTACCGCTTGACATCAGAACTCGAGATCAACTCAAAATGTCATGGGAATGCCTGACCGAAAACATGAGTGGGGCCCACGTGGATCCGCATCTCGCGAGCGCACGTAAATCGCCGCTTTGATTTGCCATTATGACCCTAACCAAAAAAAAGATCTGAGCACGACGCGGATGAGTCGCAGTGTCTGGACCCGTATCTCCATTTCGCTATTTTAAAGCCTTATACTGATGGTCGCATGAGCACACAAAACCTCTAGGGGGTGCGACCGCACCAGCACACAGATCCCATGAGAACTTTTCATTTAGGCATGCTTGGGCGAGAGCGGTATTATGATGAGTGACCCTGAAGTCGGTTGAATCATCTATTGATGCCCCATTATATCATTTTCTTTTATTTTATTTTACCATTGACGCTGAACCCGGAGATTGACTCAAAATGTCATCGATGGATGCCTCGAGTGAAAAAAACACGAGTCGGGGCCCACTAATCGCTCTCTGCGGAGGCCGCATGGAAATCACCATAACTTAGCATACGATCATCCGATTCTCCATTATGAACCCAATCCGGAAAGGTCTCTGTGGGGCACACGACGCCAGATGTGCCAAAGGCGCATCTAGCGGGACCCGTCTCTCCGATTTTGACTAGTTTGAAGCCTTACCGCTACAGACGGGTTCCACATGAGCACAATTTGCGAAAAATTTCCAGCAAGTGCGACTGCACCAACACACTACATCTCAAGAGAACTCTCAGTTAAACATGCTTCGGTGAGAGCAGTACTATGATGGGTGACCTCTTGAAAAGTCATCGTGTTGAACCATCTGTTGATGCCGCCCATTTATTTCCTTCTATTTTTATTTTATATTACCGTTGATGTCACAAAACTCGGAGATCGACTAAAATGTCATCGATGGATGTCTCGACAAAAACATGACGTGGGCCCACGAGGCTCATCCGCTGCTGCATGGGAGGTCGCAAGGAAATCACCATAACTTCGTGCACGGTCATCTGATTTGCCATTATGACCCCAATTAAGAAAGATCTCTATGGGGCACATGACACGCAGATGTACGGCAGGCACATCTAGCGGACCCGTATCTCTGATTTCGGCTAGTTCGAAGCCTTACCGCAGCATGGACGGGTTCCGCATGAGCAAAATTTGTGATAAATCTCCAGTGGGCGTGACCGCACCAGCACTCTAGATTACATGAAAACTCTTTAGTTAAGCATGCTTGAGAGAGAGCAGTACTATGATGGGTGACTTTCTTGGAAGTCATCGTGTTGAACCATCTATTCATGCTGCCCATTTTATTTCCTTTTATTTTTATTTTATTTTATCATTGACGCCAGAGAACTCGGGAATCAGCTCCGAAAACATTGTAGATGGGATGCCTTTGACTGAAAAACATGAGCCACGGGGCCCATGCGAGTGATCCGCGCATCTCGTGTGGACGCCACACAAAAATCTCCATAACTTCACGCACGATCGTTTGATTCACTAATATGACCTCAATCCGAAAAGATCTTCGCGGGGCGCACAACGCGTAGATGTGCCTAAGGTGCATCTGGCGGGACCTGTATCTCCGATTTTGACTATTTCGAAGCCATACCGCGGTACGGACGGGTTCCGCATGATCATAATTTGCGGCAAATCTCTAGTAGGCATGACCGCATGAACACACCAGATCCTATGAGAACTCTTTAGTTGAGCGTGCTTGGGAGAGAGTAGTAGAAGTCATCGTGTTGAACAATCTGTTGATGCCACACATTTTATTTCCTTTTATTTTTATTTTATTTTAACGTTAACGCCGGAGAACTTGGCGATCGACTTCGAAAATGTCATCGATGGGATGCCTCTAACTGAAAAACAAGAGTCGTGGGGCCCACATGCCTGATCCGCGCATCTCGTGCGGATGCCGCACTAAAATCATCATAACAACAGATCTAGTGGGACTCCAATTTTGGCTAGTTTGAAGCCTTATCGCGGCACGGATGGGTTCCAACATGAGCACAATTTATGATAAATCTCAAGCAGGTGCGACTGCACCAGCACACCAGATCCCATGAGAACTCTTCAATTAAGCGTGCTTCGACGAGAGTAGTACTATGATGAGTCACCGCAAGGGAAGTCGTCGTGCTGAACCATCCGTTGATGCTGCTAATTTTATTTATTTTTATTTTTATTTTATTTTATCGTTGATGCCGGAGAACTCTGCGATCGACTCAGAAAACGTCGTTGATAGGATGCGTCGGACTGAAAAACAAGAGCCGTGGGGCCCACGTGGCGGGTCCACGGGTCTCGTGCGGAAGCTGCACAAAAATCGACATCACTTCACGCATGATCGTCCTATTCTCCATTATGACCTGAATCTAAGAAGATCTCCGCGGGGCGCATAACGCGCAGATTAGCCATAGGAGCATCTAGCGGGACCCGTATCTTCGATTTAAGTTATTTCGAAGCCTTACTGCGGCACGGATGGGTTCCGCATGAGCACAATTTGTGGCAAATCTTCCCAACGGACCGCATCAAGACACCGCCATCACATGAGAACTCTTCGCTAAGCGGTTGGGGAGAGCAAGCATGATGATGGGTGACCTCCTAGAAAATCATCATGTTGAATCATCTTTAGATGCCTCGCATTTTATTTCTTTTTATTTATATTTTATTTTAATGTTGACGCTGGAGAACTCGGCGATCGGCTCTAAAAATGTCATCAATGGGATGCCTCAGACTGAAAAACATGACCCGTGGGGCCCACTAGGCTGATCCGCGCATCTCGTGTGGAGGTCGCACGAAAATCGCCACAATTTCACGCACGATCATCCGATTATGACCCCAACCGGTCTCCGTGGGTGCACGACGATGATGAACCGCACCAAGATCTACGGACTTTATCTCGATTTCGCTATTTCGAACCGCAACCTGACGACGGGTTCCGCATGAGCCCAATTTGTGGCAAATCTCCAAAAAAGCACCGCACGACACCGCATCCAATGAGAACTCTTCGCTGCATGAGCGAGAGATATGATGGGTGACCTCCTAGAAGTCATCGCGGTTGAACAACTGTTGATGCCACCCATTTTATTTTATTTTACAGTTGATGCCGTAGAACTCGAAAATCGACTCCAAAAACTTCGTCGATTGGATCCCTCCGACTGAGAAACATGTGCCGTGGGGCCCACATAGCTGGTCCTCGCATCTCATGCGGAGGCTACATGGATATCGTGATAACTTCACGCATGTTCATCTGATTCGCCATTATGAGCCCAATCCAGAGAGATCTCCGCAGGGCGCGGATGAACCAAAGGCGCATCTAGCGGGACCTGTATCTCCGATTTCGACTATTTCGAAGCTTTACCGCGGAATGGACGGGTTCCACATGAGCATAATTTGTCGCAAATATTCAGTGGGCATGACCTCACTAGCACACCAGATTACATGAGAACTCTTTAGTTAAACATGCTTGGGTAAGAGTAGTACTATGATGGGTGACCTCTTAGAAAGTCGTCGTGTTGAACAATCTGTTGATGCCGCCTATTTTATTTCTTTTTATATTTATTTTATTTTACTATTGATGCCGGTGAACTCTACGATCGGCTCCGAAAACGTTGTTGATGGGATGTCTCGGACTGAAAACATGAGCTATGGGGCCCACGAGGCGGGTCCGCATGTCTCGTGCAGAGGCCACACGAAAATCGCCATAACTTCGCACACGATTGTGCGATTCGCCATTATGAACCCATTCCGTAAAGATCTCTATGGGCGCATGACGTGCAGATGAGGCTCATGCGCATCTGGCGAGACCAATATCTCCGATTTCGGCTATTTTGAAGCCTAACTGCGGTACAGAAGGGTTCTGGATGAGCACAATTTGAGACAAAGCTCCAGCGGGTACAACCACACCATCACACCAGATTCCATGAGAACTCTTCGCTAAGCTGACCAAGATTATGATGGGTGACCTCCTGGAAAGTCGTCATGTTGAACCATCTATTAATGCCGCTGATTTTATTTCCTTTAATTTTTATTTTATTTTGCCGTTGATGTCGGAGAATTCGGCGATTGACTCCAAAAATGTCATTGATGGAATGCCTCAGTCTAAAAATCACAAGTCGTGGGGCCCACGTGGCTAATCCGAGCATCTCGTGCGGAGGCCACACGAAAATCACCATAACTTTGTGCACGATCATCCGATTCGCTATTATGAGCCCAATCCAGAAAGATCTCCACAGGGCGCACGATGCGTAGATGAGCCAAAGGTGCATTTGGCGGGACCAATATCTCGATTTTGGCTATTTCGAAGCCTTACCGCGGCACGAAATGGTTCGATGAGCATAATTTGAGGCAAAGCTCCAATGGGCGTGACCGCACCAACACACCAGATCCCATGAGAACTCTTCAGTTAAGCGTGCTAGGGAGAGACCAGTACTATGATTGGTGTCCTCCTCGAAAGTCAACGTGTTGAACCATCTATTAACGTCGCCCATTTTATTTCCTTTAATTTTTATTTTATTTTGCCATTGACGCCGGAGAACTCGGCGATCGACTTCGAAAATGTCATTGATGGAATGCCTCGGACAAAAAAACATGAGTCATGGGGCCCACGCGGCTGATCGCACATCTCGGAGGTCGCACAGAAATCACCATAACTTCTTGCACGATCATCTGATTCGCCATATGAGCCCAATCCAGAACGATCTCTGCAGGGCACACGATGCGCAGATGAGCCAGAGGTGCATCTAGCGGGACTCGTATCTCCGATTTTGACTATTTCGAAGCCTTACCGTGACACGGACGGGTTCCACATAAGTACAATTCACCGCAAATCTCCAATGGGAGCGACCGCACCAGCACACCATATCACATGAGACTCTTTAGTTAAGCGTGTTTGGGCTAGAGCAGTACTATGATGGGTGACCTCCTGGGAAGTTGTCGTGTTAAACCATATGTTGATGCCGCCCAATTTATTTCCTTTTAATTTAATTTTATTTTATCGTTGATGCTGGAGAACTCGATGATCAACTCCAAAAATGTCATTGATGGGATGCCTCGAAATGAAAAGCATGGGTTATGGGGCCTACATACCGGGTTCATGATTCGCAAGTGAGGTCGCATTGAAATCGCTATAACTTCGTGCATGATGGTCCGATTTACCATTATGACCCCAATCCGAAAAGATCTCCATGAAGCGCATGATGCGCAGATAAGCCGTAGGCGCATCTAGCGAGACTCGCATCTCCGATTTAGGCTATTTTGAAGCCTTACCGTAGCATAGAAGGGTTCCGGATGAGCACATTTTGCAGCAAATCTCCAGCGGGAGCGACCGCACCAGCACACCAGATCCCATGAGAACTCTTTATTTAGGCGTGATTAGAGAGAGCAGTATTATGATGGGCGATGTCCTAGTAAGTCGTCATGTTGAACCATCTATTAATGTCGCCTCTTTATATCCTTTTCTTTTTATTTTATTTTACCGTTCAGGCCGCAGAACTCAGAGATCGACTACGAAAATGTCATCAATGGGATGCCTCGGACTAAAAAACACAAGCCGTGGGGCCCACGCAGCTGATCCACACATCTCGTGCGGAGGCCACATGGAAATCACTGTAACTTAGCACACGATCATCCGATTCGCCATTATGACCCCAATCTGAAAGGTCTCCATGGGGCGCACGATGCGCAGATGTGCCAAAGCGATCTAATGGAGACCAGATTCCGATTTTGGCTAGTTCAAAGCCTTACCATGGTACGGACAGGTTCCACATGAGCACAATTTATGAAAAATCTCTAGTGAGTGCCACCGGACGAGGACACCAGATCTCAAGAGAACTCTTTAGTTGGGTGCGAGTTATGATGGGTGACCTCCTAGGAAGTTATCGTGTTGAACCATCTATTGATGCCACCCATTTATTTCCTTTTATTTTTATTTTATTTTACCATTGACGCTGCAGAACTCAGAGATCAACTTCGAAAACATCATTGATGGGATGCCTCAGACTGAAAAATATGACTCGTGGGCCCACACGACTGATCCGCATGTCTCGTACGGAGGCCGCACGAAAATCACCATAACTTCGCACACGGTCGTCCGATTCGCCTTTATGACCCCAATCTGGAAAGATCTTTGCAGGCACACGACGCATAGATGTTTCGAAGGCACATCTAATGGGACATGTATCTCTGATTTTACTAAACTAATAACTAAACTAAAAAACAAATAATTAAACTAATAACTAATAAAAACTAAACCTAATAACTAAACTAAAACTAACCTAACTAATAACTAATAATAAATTAAACTACCTAACAAATAAATAAACTAAAACTAATAACTAATAAATATCATAATAACTAAATAAACTAATAACTAATAACTAAATAATTAATAATAACTAAACTAATAACTAAAAAAACTAAACTAATTAATAACTAACTAATAACTAATAACTAAAACAAATAAAAACTAAAAAACCTAATAACTAAAATTAACTAACTAATATAAACTAATAACTAATAACAAATAACTAAAATTAAAACTAAGACTAACTAAAAACTAACTAAAACTAAACTAATAAAACTAATAACTAATAAAACTAACTAATAAACTAAACTAACTAATAACTAAAACTAAAATCTAATAAAACTAATAATAAAACTAATAACTAACTAACAAATAACTAATATTAATAACTAACTAAAACTAAATAATAAAACTAATAACTAATTAAAACTAACAAAACTAAACCAGTAACTAATAATAACTAAACAAATAACTAATAATTAATAATAATAACTAAACTAATAACTAAACTAAATAACTAAATAACTAAATAACTAAAAACTAATAACTAATAACTAATAACTAAAAAACAAAATAAACTAATAACTAACTAACTAATAACTAATAAACTAATAAATATCTTGTAATAACTAATAAAAAAACTAACTAATAATTAACTAATAAAAACTAACTAAACTAAATAACTAATAACTAATAATAAATAAGTAAAGTAAATAATAACTAAACCAATAACCTAAAATAAAAACTAGAACTAACTAATAGCTAATAATTAACTAAAACTAAAAAAATAAAAACTAAATAATAAAATTAACTAAAACTAACTAACTAATAAATAAATAACTAATAATTAAACCTAATAAAACTAATAAACTAATAATAATAACTAATAATAACTAACTAAAAATAAGTAATAAATAACTAAACAAAAATAACAATAAAAGTAATAATAATAAGTAACAAAATAAAAAAACTAATAACTAATAATAAACTAATTAAACTAAACTAAAACTAAGTAATAAACTAATAAAATAACTAACTAATAAACTAACTAATAACTAATAATAATAATAAAACTCACTAAACTAATTAAAAATAATATTGACTAACTAATAACCTACTAATAATAATAAACTAAAAATTAATAATAATTAAACTAAACTAATAACAAATAACTAATAAAACTAACTAATAACTAATAACTAATAAAACTTAAATAAATAACTAAAACTAAACCTAATACTAATAAAACTAATAACTAAATAAATAAGAACTAAACTAATAACTAAACTAACTAATAAATAATAAACTAAAACTAATAAACTAAATAACTAAATAAACCTAATAACTTAAACCTAATAAAATAATAACTAAAATTAATAAAACTAATAAAACTAATAACTAAACTAATAAAACAAACTAATAACTAAAACTAATAACTAATAAAAACTAAATAACTAACTAACTAATAAAAATAACTAATAAAACTAATAACTAAATTAATAAAACAAACTAAAAATAAAATAAAATAAAAGATAAAAACTAAACTAAAATAAAATTATTAAAAATTTAAACTAAACTAAAAAAATAAATTAAACCTAAAAATAATAAATTTAAATAAAATAAAAACTAAACCTAAAATAAAAATTAAATAAACCTAAAATAAAATAAAATAAAAACTAAATAAAAACATAAACCTAAAAAATAAACCTAGAGATAAATAAAAATAAAACATAAACCCTAAACTAAAAAAAAATAAACCTAAAATAAAAATAAAATAAACTTAAACCTAAACTAAAATAAGTAAAACCTAAATATAACCTAAAATAAACTAAACCTAAAAAAATAAATAAAAATAAAATTAAACTAAAAAATAAGCCTAAACCTAAACCAAAACCTAAAATATAAACTAAAATAAAAAACCTAAACTAAAAAAAATAAACTTAAAATAAATAAACTAAACTAAATAAAAATAAAAATAAACCTAAATATAAATATGAAATAAAATAAACTAAAATAAATAAAAAATAAACTAAATAAAACTAACCCTAAATTTTTCTTAATTTTAAAAATAAAAAAAATTTAAAAAAAAAACCTAACCCTAAACCCTAAAAACCTTAAACCCTAAATTCTAAACACTAAACCTTAAACCCTAAATAATAATAACTAATAAACTAATAAATTAATAACTAATAACTAATAAAAACTAATAAAAACTAACTAACTAATAACTAATAAAATTAATAAAACTAATAATAACTAATAATAACCTAAACTAATAAAAAAATAAAATAAATAAATTAATAAACTAAACTAACAACTAATAACTAATAACTAAAATTAAAATAATAATAAAATTAATAATAACATAACTTATAACAAATAATAATAACTAACTAATAAATAATAATAATGAACTAAAAACTAAAGCTAAAAACTAAAACCTAATAAAACTCAAAAACTAATAACTAAACTAATAATAACTAATAAATAACTAGTAATAACTAAAAAATAACTAACTAATAACTTATAAACTTAAGTAATAATTAACTAACTAATAAAACTGACTAATAAATAAATAAATTAAAATCAAAAAAAACCAATAAACCAAAAATATAAAACCTAATACCTAATAATAACTAAAACTTAACTAAACTAACTAATAAACTAAATAACCAATAACTAATAAATAACCAACTAACTAATAAATAATACTAATAATAATAAACTAATAAAAACTAAAACCAAACATAACCACAATTAATAAAACTAACTAAACTAATAACTAATAATTAATAATTAATAATTAATAAAACTAATAATAATAAAACTAAAAACTAATACACTAATAAAACTAACTAAACATAACTAATAAAAACTAACTAAAATAACTAAATAAAGTAATAACTAAGTAACTAAAATTAACTAAATAAATTAATAAAAACTAACTAATAAATAATAATTAATAAATAATAAAACATAACTAACTAAACTAATAACTAATAAAAAAACTAATCTAAGAAATTAATAATAACTAATAAAACTAATAAAATTAAAACTAATAACTAAATAAACTAATAATAAGTAATAAATAATAATAATAAATAATAATAATAATAATAATAATAATAATAATAATAATAATAATAATAATAATAATAATAATAATAATAATCTAATAATACTAAAAGTAAACCTTATAAATAACTAGTAAAACTAGAAACCTAATAAAACTAATAACTAATAATAAATAACTAAAACTAATAACTAATAAACTAATAAAAAACTAAAACTAATAAAACCTAACAACTAATAAAACTAATTAAAATAACTAATAATAATAATAATAAAACTAAAAAAAACTAATAATAATAAACTAAACCTAATAATACTAACTAAACTAACTAACTAATATACTAATAATAATAAAATTAACTAATAACTAATAACAAAAACTAAAAAATTAATAAACTAAAACTTAATAACTAACTAAACTAATTACTAATAATAACTAAACTAAAAATAATAATAACTAATTATAATAAAAAATAACTAAACTAATAAAATAATAATAATAACTAAACTAATAAACTAAATAACTAAAAACTAAATAATAATAACTAACCAATAAATAACTAATAAAATAATAACTAATAAACCAATAACTAAATTAATAACTAAATAACTAACTAATAATAACTAAACTAATAAGAATAAATAAAATAATAACTAAAACTAATAATAATAATATTAACTAATAACTAATATAATAAACTAATAAATAACTAATAACAAATAAAAACTAAACTAAACTAATTAAATAATAACTAAAAATAAACTAATAACTAATAATAAAACTAAATAACTAATAATAATATACTAAATAACTAAACTAATAACTAATAAGTAAAATTAAATAACTAAACTAACTAATAAACTAAACTAATAAAAAACTAGTAAAATACATAATTAACTAACTAATAAAACTAAAACTAATAAATAATAAAAACAAATAACCTAATAAAAACTAATAACTAAATAAAACTAATAAACTAAAATTAATAACTAACTAAACTAATAACTAATAATAAAAAGTAAAAAAACTAATAAAACTAAAACTAATAATAACTAAATAACTATAACTAACTAACTAATAAATATAATAAAACTAATAAACAAATAATAAAATAACTGATAACTAAACTAAATAAAAACTAACTAAGCTAAAAACTAAACTAATTCAACCTAATAAACTAAATTAACTAATAACTAATAAACTAACTAATAAATTAATAACTAAACTAATAAACTAATAACTATCTAATAATAATAATAATAACTAACTAATAACTAAAAAACTAACTAATAAACTAATAAACTAACAAAAACTAACTAATGACTAATAACTAATAATTAAAACCCTAATAATCATAATAATAAAATAAAAATAAAAAACTAATAAAAAACTAACTAAACTTAAACTAATAACTAATAAACTAATAATAAAAAAATTACTAATAATAACTAAATAAATAACTAATTAACTAAGTAATAACTAAAAACTAATAAAACTAATAACTAATAAAATAAACTAAATAACTAATAATAAACTAAACTAATAATAATTAAACTAATAAAATTAACTAATAAACAAAATAATAATCTAACTAAAACTAATAAAGGTAAAACTAATAAAACAAAATAATAATAAACTAAAAAACTAAAACTATTAACTAATAAGAAATAACTAATTAAATTTAATAATAATAGAAAAACTAACCTAAAACCTAATAAAATAATAAACTAATAACCTAATAATAACTAATAATAACTAATAATAACTTATAACTAATAACTTAATATTAATAATAACTAATAATAACAAAAACTAATAATAATAATAATAAAAAACTAAATATAAATTAATAATAAACTAAACTAATAACTAATAATAATAAACAAACTAATAATAACTAATTAATAATTAATATCCTAACTAATAACTAATAAACTAATAAATAATAAATAATAAAAATAATAATTATTAAAAATTTAATAACTTATAACTAATATAACTAACTAAATAATAAACTAACTATACCTAATAACTAACCAAAAATAATAACTAAACAAAAATTAATAATAATAAAAAAGCTAATAAACTAATAATAACTAAAACTAATAATAACTAAAACTAATAACTAATAACCTAAATAACTAATAAAACTAAAAACTAATAAAACTAAACTAATAACTAATAAACTAATAAAACCTAATAAAAATTTATAACTAAACTAAACAAAAAACTAATAAAACTAAAGTAATAAATAACTAGATAATAAAACTAAAACCTAATAATAATAACTAAAAATAACTAACTAATAACTAAATAATAAAAATAAACCAATAACTAATAATAATAACTAACTAATAACTAAAAACTAATAACTAAATTAAAAAACTAATAAAACTAAATAATAAAACTTATAAACTAAAACCAATAACCTAATAAACTAATAAACTAATAACTAATAAACTAATAATAACTAATAATAATAAATAAACCTAATAACTAAACTAAGAACTAAACTAATAATATATAATAATAACTAATAAATAATAATAACTAAAACCAAATAAATAATAAATAAATAACTAATAAAAACTAACTAATAATAATAAATAATAACTAAACTAAAACTAACTAATAAAATAAACTAATAACTAAAATAACTAAACTAATAACTAAATAATAAAAATAAACCAATAACTAATAATTATAACTAACTAATAACTAAAAACTAATAACTAAATTAAAAAACTAATAAAACTAAATAATAAAACTTATAAACTAAAACAATAAACTAATAAACTAATAATAACAAATAATAATAAATAAACCTAATAACTAAACTAAGAACTAAACTAATAATATATAATAATAACTAAAACCAAATAACTAAACTGATAAATAAATAACTAATAAAAACTAACTAATAAAATAAACCAATAACTAAAAAATAAGTAAAACTAATAATAATAATAATTAATAATAACTAAAATAACTACCTAATAATAAAAATAATAACTAAATAATAAAAAAAATAATAATAATAAAGTAATAAGTAAAACTAATAATGAAAACTAAATAACTAATAACTTATAAACTAATAAAAATAAAAGCTAATAATTAATAAAATAAAAACTAATAAATAATAAAAAGTAATAAAAATAAAACTAATAAGACCTAAACTAAAAAACTAATAACTAATAAGTAATAATAACTAATAATAAACTAAAACTAAACTAATAACTAATAATAACTAACTAAACTAACTAACTAACTAATAAAACTAAAAAACTAATAACTAATAAACTAAAAACTAATAATAAAATAAATACCTAAACCTAAAAAATAAACCTAAAAATAAATAAAAAAGAAAATATAGACCTAAAATAAAAACTAAATAAACTAAACAAAAAATCCTAAACCTAAACTAAAATTTCCCTAAACCCTAAACCATAATTCATAAACTAACTGTAAACCCTAAATACCTAAAATCCTAAACCTAAACTAAATAAAACCTAAACATAAATAAAATAAAATAATAAGATAAAATAAAAACCTAAACTAAAACCTAAACATAAACCTAAACCTAAAAATAAAATAAAATTAAAATTAAAACTAAACTAAAATATAATTATTAATAACCTAAACTAAACTAAAAATGAAATAAACCTAAAAAACAAAAATAAAATAAAAACTAAACTTAAAATAAAAATAAATTAAAACTAAATTAGAATAAAATAAAAACCTAATCCTAAAAATAAAATAAAAATAAAACCTAAACCCTAAACTTAAAAAAAAAACTAAACCTAAGATAAAAATAAAATAAACCTAAACCTAAAGTAAAATAAATAAAACCTAAACCAAAACTAAAATAACTAAACCTAAACTAAATAAAATAAAATAAATTTAAAATAAAGCTTAACCTAAATTAAAAAAATAATACCTAAAAAAACCCTAAAATAAAAACCTAAAACCTAAACCCAAAAAAATAAAATGAAAACCTAAACCTAGACCTAAAAATAAAAAATAAAACTTAAACCTAAAAAAAAAAACTAAACTAAAAAATAAACCTAAACCTAAACCTAAAATATAAACTAAAATAAAAATCCTAAACTAAAATAAATAAACTAAACTAAATAAAAATAAAAATAAACTTAAATATAAATATAAAATAAAATAAACTAAAATAAACAAAAAATAAACTAAAGAAACCAAAACCTACCAATTTACTTAGTTTTAAGAAATAGAAAAATTTAAACTAAAAAACCCTAACCCTAAACCCTAAATTCTAAACACTAAACCCTAAACCCTAAATAATAATAACTAATAAACTAAAAAAATTAATAACTAATAATAATAAATAATAACTAATAACTAATAACTAATAAAAACTAATAAAAACTAACTAACTAATAACTAATAGAACTAATAAAATTAATAATAACTAATTATAACCTAAACTAATAAACTAAATTAACAACTAATAACTAATAACTAAAAATAAAATAATAATAAAACTAATAATAACATAACTAATAACCAATAATAATAACTAACTAATAAATAATAATAATAATAAACTAAAAACTAAAGGTAAAAACTTAAATCTAATAAAACTATAAAACTAATAACTAATCAAATAATAACTAATAAATAACAAGTATTAACTAAAAAATAACTAACTAATAACTAATAAACCTAAATAATAAATAACTAACTAATAAAACTAACTAATAAGCTAATAAACTAAAACTAAAACTAATAACTAAAAATAATAAAACTAATAACTAATAATAACTAAAAATCTAACTAAAACTAACTAATAAACTGTATAACTAATAAACTAAATAACTAATAACTAATAACAACAAATAATTAACTAATAAATAATAAATAATAATAACAAATTAATAAAATTAAAAACTAAAAATAACTAATAATAACTAAAACTAACTAAACTAATAACTAATAATAATAATAATAATTAATAACTAATAAATAACTAAACTATAATAATAACTTATAACTAATAATAATAAACTAATAAACTAATAAAACTAACTAAACATAACTAATAAAAACTAACAAAAATAACTAAATAAATAAATAACTAAAATTAAGTAAATAAACTAATAAAAACAAAATAATAAATAATAATTAATAAATAATAAAAAACTAACTAAACTAATAAATAAAAAACTAATCTAAAAAATTAATAATAACTAATAAAACTATTAAAACTAAAACTAATAACTAAATAAACTAATAATAACTATTAATAAATAACTAATAATAATAATAAACTAATAAAACTAAAACTAAACCTAATAAATAATTAATAAAACTAAAACTAAACCTAATAAATAACTAATAAAACTAAAAACTAATAATAAATAAGTAAAACTAATAACTAATAAATTAATAATAAACTAAAATTAATAAAACATAATAACTAATTAAACTAATAAAAATAACTAATAATAATAATAATAATAATAAAACTAATAAAACTAATAAATAAAACTAATAATAATAAACTAAACCTAATAATAATAAACTAAACTAACTAACAAATAAACTAATAATATTAAAACTAACTAATAATAACTAATAACTAATTAATAATAACTAATAACTAAAACTAAAAAACTAATAAACTAAAACTTAATAACTAACTAACTAATAACTAATAATAACTAAACTAATAAACTAAATAACTAATAACTGATAACTAATAATAATAAGAATAATAACTAATAACTAATAAAACTAATAAACTTTTAATAACTAACTAACTAACTAATAATAACTAAACTAATAATAATAAATAAAATAATAACTAAAACTAATAATAATAATAACTAATAACTAATAACTAATATATTAAACTAATAACTAACTAATAATAACTAATAAATAACTTATAACTACAAAAAAACTAAACTAAACTAACTAATTAATAACTAAAAATAAACAAATAAGTAATAATAAAACTAAATAACTAAACTAATAACTAATAAATAAAAGTAAATAACTAAACTAACTAATAAAATAAAACTAAAAAAACTAATAAAATACATAACTAACTGACTAATAAATAATAAAAACTAATAACCTAATAAAATACTAATAGCTAAATAAAACTAATAAACTAAAATTAATAAATAATAAAAACTAATAACAAATAATAAAAAGTAAAAACCTAATAAAATTAAAACTAATAATAAATAAATAACTAAAACTAACTAATAATAATAATAATAATAAAACTAATAAAGTAATAATAAAATAACTTATAACTAAACTAAATAAAAACTAACTAAACTAAAAACTAAACTAATACCTAAATAACTAATAAAAACTAATTAAACCTAATAAACTAAACTAACTAACTAACTAATAAAGTAATAACTAAAATAATAAACTAATAACTATCTAATAATAATAATTCTAACTATCTAATAACTAAAAACTAATTAATAAACTAACTAAAACTAACTAATGACTAATAACTAATAACTTAAAACCAAATAATAATAATAATAATAAACAACTAAAAATAAAAAAACTAATAAAAACTAACTAAACTAACTAAACTAATAACTTATAAACTAATAAAAAAAATTACTAATAATAACTAAATAAATAACTAACTAATAATAATTAATTAACTAAGTAATAACTAAAAACTAATAAAAACAAATAACTAATAAAATAAACTAAATAACTAATAATAAACTAAACTAATAATACTAAACTAATAAAATTAACTAATAAATAATAAACCTAACTAAAATTAATAAACTAAAAACTAATATAACTAAATAAGAATAAACTAAAATACTAAAACTAATAACTAATAACAAATAACTAATCAAAACTAATAATAATAACAAAACTAACCTAAAACTTAATAAACTAATAAACTAATAATAACTAATAAAAACTAATAATAACTGATACTAATAACTAAATAATAATAATAAAAAATAATAGCTAAAATAAATAATAACTAATAACTAATAAAACAAAATAAAAACTAATAATAACTAAAATAAATAACTAAAAATTGATAATAAACTAAACAAATAACTAATAATAATAAACGAACTAATAATAATTAATTAATAACTAAAATCTAATAAATAATCAACAATAAAACTAATAAAACTCATAATAATTAAAAACATAATAAACTTATAATTGATATAACTAACTAAATAATAAATTAACTAAACCTAATAACTAGTTAAAAATAATAATAAAACTAAAACTAATAATAAAAAAAAACTAATAAACTAATAATAACTAAAACTAATAATAAGTAATAACCAATATCTAATAAAACTAAAAACTAATAAAACTAAACTAATAACTAATAAACTAATAAACTAATAAAACTTAATAATAATAATAACTAAACAAAATAAAAAATTAATAAAACTAAACTAATAAATAACTAGATAATAAAACTAAAACCTAATAATAATAACTAAAAATAACTAAACTAATAACTAAATAAATAAAATAAACTAATAACTAGTTGTAATAACTAAATAATAACTAAAAACTAATAACTAAATAATAACTAATCTAAAAAACTAATAAAACTAATAACCTAATAAACTAATAATAATAACTAAAATAAACAAATAAACTAATAACTAACAAACTACTAATAACTAATAATAATAAATAAACTTAATAACTAAATTAATAACTAAACTATTAATAAATAATAATAACTAATAATAACTAAAAATTAAATAACTAAAGTAATAATTAAATAACTAATAAAAACTAAATAATAATAATAAATAATAACTAAACTAAAACTAACAAAATAAACTAATAACTAAAAAATAAGTAAAATTAATAATAATAATAAATAATAATAACTCATAATAATAATAATAATAAATATAACTAAATAATAAAACTAATAATAATAATAAACTATTAACTAAAACTAATAATAAAAAGTAAATAACTATTAACTAATAAACTAATGAAACTAAAAACTAATAACTAATAAAATAAAAATTAACAAATAATAAAAAATAATAATAATAAAACTAATAAAAACTAAACTAATAAACTAATAACTAATAACTAATAATAAAATAAAAACTAAACTAAATAATAATTAACTAAACTAACTAACTAAGTAATAAAACTATAAAACTAATAACTAATAAACTAAAAACAAATAATAAAATAAAAACTAAATAAACTAATAACTAATAAAACTAATAAAACTAATAACAAAAACTAATAACTAACTAATAATAACTAATAATAATAATTAATAAACCTAAGAACTAATAAAACAAATAACTAATAAAAGTAGAAACTAACTAAAACTAATAACTAACTAAAAATAATAATAACTAATAATAAAACTAATAACTAAAAACTAATAAAACTAATTAAAAACTAATAAACTAAACTAATAACTAAAAAAGCTAAATAACTAATAAAAACTAAACCTAATAAACTAATAATAAAACTAATAAAACTAAAACATAATAAATAAAACGTAATATCTAATAATAACTAAAAATAAATAACTAAATAAATAACTAATAAAATAAATTAACTAACTAAAGTAATAAAACTAATAAAAAACTAAACTAAACTAATAAACAAACTAACTAATTAAAACTAATAAAACTAATAACCTAAAAAACTAACTAAACTAAATAAAAAAGTAAAACTTGTTAACTAAACTAAACTAATAAAAAACTAACTAACTAACTAATAACTAAATAAAACTAATAAACATAACTAAAAACTAATAACTAACTAATACTAAAACTAAACTAATAAACATAACTAAAAACTAATAACTAACTAATACTAAAACTAAACTAATAACTAAAAAACTAAACTAAACTAACACCTAAAACTAATAACTAACTAAAACTAACTAATAATAAACTAATAAAACTAAACCTAACTAATTATAATAAACTAATAAAACTAAAACTAATAACTAAAATATTAATAATAACTAAACTAATAACTTAAAACTAATAAACTAATAACTAATAAAAACTAACTAAATAACTAAAAAAATAAAACTAAATTAATAATAAACTAACTAAACTAATAACTAACAAATAAAAAATAAACTAATAACTAATAACTAAACCTAATAGCTAATAATAATAACTAAACTAATAATAACTAATAACTAATAATAACTAAAATTCCTAAAATCTTAACTAACTAGATAAAACTAATAATTAAAATAATAAAACTAATAAACTAATAATAAATAATAAAATAACTAAACTAATAACTAAATAAATAATAAATAAACTAATAATAAACTAACTAACTAGTAAATAACTAATAAAAACTAATAAAACTAATAATAAATAACTAAACTAATAAGTAAAACTAAAAACAAACAAATAAACTAAACGAACTAATAAATAACTAAATAATTAAACTAATAACAACTATATAATAACTAAACTAATAACTAATAAGATAACTAATAATAACTAATTAATAACTAATAAAATAATAATAAACTAATAAGTTAGAAATAATAAAAAAAATAAAAACTAATAATAACTAAATAAAAAAAAAAAAAAAAACTAAAAACTAGTAATAAAAAAAAAATAATAAATAAATAACTAAATTAATAACTAAATAAAAACTAACTAATAACTAAATAATAACAATAAATAAATAACTAATAAAACTAATAACTAATAATAAAATTAAATAACTAAATAGAATAACTAATAATTAATAAACTAAATAATAATAATAACTAAACTTACTAAACTAACAAAATAACTAAATAACTAACTAATAAAAAACTAAAAACTATAACTAATAAAATAATAACTAATAATAACTAATAATATCTAATAATAAAATAACTAAAGTAACTAAACTAATAACTAATAAAATAATAAAACTAAAAAAACTAATAACTAATAATAATTAAAGTAAATAAAAAATAAATTAATAATCTAAATAACTAATAAACTAATAATTAATAATAACTAATAATTAAACTAAACCTAATAAAATAATAAATAATAACTAAAATAATAAACTAATAATAATAACTAATAATAAAACTAATAACTAACTAAAATAATAATAATAATTAATAGCTAATAAATAAATAAATTAATAACTAATAAATAACTAATAAGCTAATTAACTAACTAATCAATAATAATTAATAATAACTAAAAATAATAAACTAAATAACTAAAAACTAATAAACTAATAATAATAATAATAAACCAATAGCTAATAAAAATTAACTAAACTAATAAACTAATAAACTAAACTAATAAAAGAAATAAATTAATACTAAACTAAATAACTAGTAACTAAAATAATAATAAGCAATAACAAAATAATAACTAATAATAACTAATAACTAATAACTAAAAAACTAAAATAGTAAAACTAACTAACTAATAACTAATAACTAAAAAAATAACTAAACTAATAACTAACTAATAACTAATAACTAATAAACTAATAAACTAAAAAATAACTAATAACTAACTAAACTAATTAAAACTAATAATAAAATTAACAAATAATAACTAACTAATAACTAATATACTAATAATAACTAATAAAATAAAACTATTAAAACTAAACTAACTAATAAAGCTAAAACTAACTAACTAAGTAATAATAAAATTGAAAAACTAATAGTAATAATAATAACTAAATAAACAAAAACTAATAAACTAAACTAACCAAAAACTAATTAAATAATAATAACTAACTAACTAAACTAACTAATAATAACTAAAAAAACTAATAAATAAAACAACATAACTAATAACTAATAATAATAAACTAATAATAATTAACTAAACTAAAACTAAACTAATAACTAATAAAACTAATAATAACTAAATAATAACTAACTAATAAAACTAATAACTAAAAAACTTATTAATAATTAAAAACTAATAAACTAATAACTAGCTAAAACTAATAAACTAAAAATAACTAAACTAATAACTAACTAATAAATAATAATAAAACTAATAAACTAATAAACTAATAAATAACTACTAATAATAAACTAAGTAATAAACTAATAACTAATAATAATAATAATAACTAACTAAACTAATAACTAATAATAATAAAACTAATAACTAATAACTAACTAAATAATAAATTACTAACTAATAACTAACTAAGCTAAAGAACTAATAATAACTAATAAAAAAACTAATAAAACTAAAAAATAGAACTAACTAACTATTAATTAATAACTAACTAACTAATAATAATAATTAATAACTAACTAAAACTAATAACTAAAACTAAAAAATTTAAAAACTACAACTAACTAAAAAAAACTAATAAACTATACTAATAACTAAATAATAATAACTAATCAAACTAAATAATTAACTAACTAATAAAAAACTAATTAATAATAAATAACTAAATAAAAAACTAATAAAACTAATAAAAAACCTAATTAACTAAACTAATGAAAATTAGTAAATAAATAAACTAACTAAATAACTAATAACTAAACTAACTAATAATAAATTATCTAATAAAACTAACAATAACTAAGTAATAATAAAATGATAACTAAACCTAATAATAAAACTAATAATAAATAACTAAACTAAATAATTAAGAAAACTAAATAACTAAATAATAAAACCTAATAAACTAATAAAAAAAACTAACTAACTAAAAACTAAACCTAATAACTAAACTAAAATCTAACTAACTAATAAACCTAATAATAATAAATATTAAAACTAAATAAAATAAATAATAACTAATAACAAATTAATTAAACTAAATAATAAATAATTATAACTAATAACTAATTAATAACTAATAAATAAATAACCTAACTAGAACTAACTAACTAAAACAAATAACTAATAATAACTACTAATAACTAACTAACTAATAACTAACTAAAATAACTAAAAATAATATTAACTAAAACAAATAGTAACTAAATAACTAATAAAAAAGCTAAGTAAAACTAAATTAAATAACTAAATTAATAGACTAACTAATAAACTAATAAATAACTAAAAATTAATAATTAACTAAACTAACTAAAAATAAAATTAAAACTAAACTAAATAACTGAATAATAAATAAACTAATAACTAATAACTAACTTATAAAGAATAATAATAAATAGTAATAACATAATAATAACTAACTAATAAAACTAAAATAACTAACTAATAACTAAATAATAAAACCAAACTAAACTAATAAAAATAACTAAACTAATAACTAATAAATAATAACAAAAAGTAATAACTAATAACTAATAACTAATAATAATAATTAATAATAATAAACAACTAATAAAATTAATAAAAACTAATAAAATTAAATCACTAATAATAAACTATTAATAATAACTAACTCATAAATAACTAAATAACTAATCATAACTAATAATAATAAACTTAAAAACTAATAAACTAATTAAAATAAATAATCTAAACTAACTATAATAACTAATAAAGCAAAATAAAACTAATAACTAATAAAAATAACTATAACTAAACTAATAACTAATAACTAAACATAATAACTAATAATAAAAAAATAAAACTAATAAACTAAGTAAATAAACTAATCAAACCAATAAAATTAAACTAATAACTAATAATAACTAACTAATAATAATAGTAAATAACTAATGATAATAATAATAAATAATAACTAAATAAAATAATAACTAATAAAATAAATAATAACTAGCTAATAAACTAATAAAACTAATAACTAATAACTAACTAAAACTAATAACTAAATTAATAACTAACTAATAATAAACCTAATAAACTAAATTAATAACTAAAATAAATAATAATAAACTAATAAATAACCAATAAACTAAACTAACTAAATAAAACAAACTAATAAAAAATTAAGAAAACTAATAAACTAAAAAACTAAATAACTGATAAAACTAATAAACTAAATAACTAAACTAATTAAAAACTAATAATAATTAAATTAATAAACTAACAAACAAAATAATTTTAAGAAATATCTAATAATTAATTAAAACTAATAACAATTAAATAACTAATAACTAAACTAATAACTAAAACAAAATAACTAAACTAACTAATAGCTAAAAAACTAACTAATAATAACTAAAATCTAATAAACTAACTAAATAAATAAACTAATAAACTAATAAACTAAACTAACTAATAATAATAATAAACTAAAACTAACTTATAAACTAATAACTAACTAATAATAACTAATAATGACTAATAAAACTAAAAAACTTAAGCTAACTAAACTAATATCTAATAAACTAACTAAACTAACTAATAAATACTAATAAAATAACTAATAACTGACTAAAACTAAAAATTAAATAATAAATAACTAAAATAACTAACCTAAAACTAACTAACTAACTAACTAATAACTAATAAACAATAACTAAATAACTAAATAATAAACTAACTAATAACTAAAACAAATAAACTAAATAAATAACTAACTAAATAATAATAACTAATTAACTAATAATAACTAATATAATAATAATAAATAATAAAAAACTAAATAATAACTAACTAATCATAATTACAAATAAACTAATAACTAACTAAATAACTAACTAATAATAACTAAATAACTATCTAATAAAACTAATAAAATAAACTAATAACTAATAATTAAACCTAAATAATAACTAATAATAACTAAATAACTAATAATAAAACTAAACCTAATAATTAAAACTAATAAAACTAACAAATAAATAAAAACTAAAACTAATAATAATAATAACTAATAATTAACTAACTAAC
>CM038216.1:112976253-113034559 GCA_021442155.1 Cymbidium sinense
TAATAATAATAAATAGCTAATAAACTAATAAACTAATAACTAATAACAAATAAATAATTACTAAACTAACTAACAAACTAACTAATAATTACTAATAATAACTAACAATAATAAACTAAATAACTAAAAACTAATAAAACTAAATACACTAACTCACTAAAATAACTAATAACAAATCCTAATAACTAACTAAAAACTAAATAACTAATAACTAATAATAACTAATTAAAACAAATAAACTAATAACTAACTAATAATAATAAATTAGTAAACTGAAAACCAAACTAATAACTAAATAACTAAATAAAATAATAATAATTAACTAATAATAATAATAACAAAACTAAAAAACTAATAAACTAATAACTAATAATAACTAATAATAAATTACTAAACTAAATAATAACTAAATAAAGTAATTAATAAAAACTAAACTAAGTAATAACTAATAAAAATAATAAATAACAAAACTAATAACTAATAACTAAAACTAATAATAATAATAATAAACTAATAATGAATAAAAACTAAATAAAATAATAAAATAATAAATAAAAACAAAAGTAAATAACTAATAACTAATAATAAAATAATAACTAATAATTAATAATTAAAAAACTAAAATAATAAAACTAACTAATAACTAATAACTAAACAAATAACTAAAAACTAAAAACTAAAAACTAATAACTAATAAACTAATAAACTAAAAAAATAACTAATAAATAACTAAAACTAATAATAGAACTAAGTAATAATAACTAATAACTAATAACTAAATAACTAAAACTAATAATAAACTAATAACTAATAACTAACTAATAAAACCTAACATAAACTAATAACTATTAACTAACTAATAATAATAACTAAATAAATACTAAAAAACTAAACTAATAATAAATAAAAACCTAAAAACTAAACTAATAATAACTAACTAAACATAAAACTAATAACTAATAACTAATAAACTAATAATAACTAATAAAATAAAATTAATAAAACTAAGCTAACTAATAAACCTAAAACTAACTAACTAAATAATGATTAAACTAAAAAACTAATCATAATTATAATAACTAATTAAACTAAAACTAATAAACTAAACTAACTACTAACTAACTAAAAACTAACAAATAATAACTAAGTAACTAAATTAACTAATAATAATTAAAATAATAATAATAACTAAAAATCAATAAACTAATAACTAACTAAAACTAATAAACTAATAACTAACTAATAACTAATAATAAAACTAATGAACTAATAAATTAATAACTAATAATAATAATAATAATAACTAACTAAACTAATATCTAACTAATAATAACTAAACTAATAACTAATAATAATAAAACTAATAATAAACTAATAACTAATAAAACTAAATAATAAATACCTAACCAATAACAAACTAAACTAAAGAACTAATAATAACTAACTAAAAAAACTAAAAAAACTAAAAAAAAAAACGAACTAACTAACTAATAACTAATAAGTAATAATAACAAACTAACTAATAATAATAACTAATAACTAACTAAAACTAATAACTAAAAAATAAAAACACTTAAACTAATTAATAAAAAACTAATAAACAAAACTAATAACTAAATAATAATAACTAATAAAACTAAATATCTAACTAACAATATAAAAGCTAACTAATAAATAAGTAAATAAAAAATTGATAAAACTAGTAAAAAACCTAATAAACTAAACAAATAAAAATAACTAAATAAAACTAACTAATAACTAACTAAAACATAATAAACTAATAAAATCTAACTAAATAACTAATAACTAAACTAGGTAATAATAATAAAACTAATTAATAATAACTAACTAATAATAAAAATAATAATTAAACCTAATAATAAAACTAATAATAAATAACTTAACTAAATAACTAATAAAACTAAATAACTAAAAAATAAACCTAATAAACTAATAAAGAAACTAACTAAAAACTAAACTTAATAACTAAACTAAAAACTAACTAACTAATAAACCTAATAATAATAAATAATAAAACTAAATAAAATAAATAATAACTAATATTAACTAATAATAAACTAATAAAGCTAAATAATAAATAACTATAACTAATAACTAATAACTAATAATAACTAATGAATAAATAACCTAATTAAAACTAACTAAGTAATAATAACTAATAAAACTAATAAAACTATTAAAAACTTAATAGCTAATAATAATAAAACTAAAACTATTAATTAAACTAATAAATAAGCATAAAAACTAAAAAACTAAAAAAACTAAAAACTAAACTAAATAACTAATAACAACTAAATAAAACTAATAATAATAACTAACTAGAAAACTAAATTAACTAAAATTAACTAATAAACTAATAAACTAATAATAACTAATAACTAAATAACTTAACCTAAAAAGTAATAAACTAAAATGTTTAACTAAAATAATAATAAAACTAATAAAAACCTAATAACTAATAATAAAAAACTAACTAATAACTAATAAACTAATAATAAAAATAATCATAAACTAAAAAACTAACTAATAATAACTAAATAACTAACTAACTAAAAACTAAACTAATAATAATTAATAATTAAACCTAATAAACTAAATAATAAATAAAACTAAACCTAACAAAAACAAATAACTAATTATAACTAATAATAACTAACTAACTAATAACTAACTAAAATAACTAATAATAATAACTAACTAATGACTAATAATAAATAAATAACTAATAAAAACTAACTAAAACTAAATTAAATAACTAAACTAATAAACTAACTAATAAAATAATAAATAATTAAAAACTAATAATAAATAAAACTAACTAATAATAAAACTAAAATTAAACTAAATAACTAAATAATAAATAAACTAAGAACTAATAACTAACTATTAAATAGTAATAATAAATAGTAATAGCATAATAATAACTAACTAATAAAACTAAAATAACTACGTAATAATTAAATAATAAAATTAAACTAAAATAACAATAATAACTAAACTAATAAGTAATAAATAATAATGAAAACTAATAACTAAACTAATAACTAATAATAATAATAATAATAAACAAATAATAAAACTAATAAATAAGTAATAAATAACTAAATAACTCATAAAAACTAATAATAATAAACCTAAAAAACTAATAAAACAAACTAAAACTAATAAATGAAAACCTAATAAACTAATAATAACTAGGGGTTTTTACATACATATCACTCAAAACAATCTATTTTACTCATTTAACATATGAAACTTTATTATTACTTGTATACCACGAAAACTAGGTGTAACTCATTTTTTTCATTCCGTAAGCGTGGTATGGACTTTACTATTCAAGTAATAATAAAGTTTCATATGTTAAATGAGTAAAATAGGTTGTTTTGAGTGGTATGTATGTAAAACCCCTAATAACTAATAACTAATAAACATAACTATAACTAAACTAATAACTAATAACAAACCTAATAACTAGTAACTAAAAAATAAAACTAATAAACTAACTAAATTAACTAATAAAACTAATAAAACTAAGCTAATAACTAATAATAACTATCTAATAATAATAGTAAATAACTAATAATAATAATAATAACTAAATAAATAACTAACTAACATAATAACTAATAAAATTAATAATAACTAACTAATAAACTAATAAAACTAATAACCAATAACTAACTAAAAATAATAACTAAACTAACAACTAACTAATAATTAACTAAATAAACTAAACTAATAACTAAAACTAATAATAATAAATTAATAAATAACTAATAAACTAAACTAACTAAATAAAACTAACTAATAAAAAAAATAGTAAAACTAAAAAACTAATAAACTAATAACTAATAACTAAAAACTAAATAACTAATAAAACTAATAAACTAATAATCTGAATAACTAAACTAACTAAAAACTAATAATAACTAAACTAATTAACTAATAAACTAAATAATAATAACTAATAACAAGTAATTATAACTAACTAAAACTAATTATATCTAAATAACTAATAACTAAACTAATAATTAAAACTAAATAACTAAACTAACTAATAACTAAAAAACTAACTCATAATAACTAAAAACTAATAAACTTACAAAATAACTAAACTAATACTAATAAACTAAACTATCTAATAATAATAATAAACTAAAACTAACTAATAAACTAATAACTAACTAATAATAACCAATAACTAATAATAACTAATAAAACTAATAAACAAAAACTAATAACTAATAAACTAACTAAACTGACTAATAAAAACTAATAACTAACTAGAAAAACTAACCAAAAACTAACCATCTAATAAATAATAACTAATATACTAATTAACAAACTAACTAATAACTAAAACTAATAAACTAAATAAATAACTAACTAATAATAACTAACTAATAATAACAAATAAACTAATAATAACTAATTATAAATAAAATAATAACTTGTTAATAATAATAAATCAGTAAACTAATAACTAACTAAATAGCTAACTAATAATAACTAAATAACTAACTAATAACTAAGCTAAAACCTAATAAAACTAATAAAATAAACTAATAATTAAACCTAACTAACTAATAATAACTAAACAACTAATAATAAAATTAAACCTAATAACTAAAACTAATAAAACTAATAAAACTAACTAATAAATAAAAACTAAAACTAATAATAATAATAAATAATAAACTAACTAACTAATAAATAAAACTAAACTAAACAATTAAACTAATACTAAAACTAAGAAATTAGTAAACTAATAGCTAATAATTACAACTAACTAAACTAATAAACTAATAATAAAAATAACTAACTAATAATAATAAAAACTAAATAAATAACTAAATAAAAAGTAATAATATACTAAATAACTAATAATAACTAATAAAACTAACTAACTAAAACTAATAAAATATTAAACTAAAACTAAATAAACTAATAACTAATAAAAACTAGCTAACTAAAAACTAAATAATTAGCTCATAACTAAATCTAGTTCGAAGTCTTACCGCGGCACGAACGGGTTCCTCATGAGCACAATTTATGTTAAATTCTAGCCGCACCGCAACAACACCATCCTTTGAGAACTCTTCATGCTTGCACGAGAGTAGTACTATGATGGGTGACTCCTAGGAAGTCGTTATGTTGAACCATCTTTTGATGCATCACATTTTATTTCTTTTTACTTGTATTTTATTTTAACGTTGACGTCAGAGAACTCGACGATCGACTCTGATAACGTCATCGACGGGATGCCTCGGACTGAAAAACATGAGCCGTAGGGCCCACTTGGTTGATCCATGTATTTTGTGTGGAGGCCACATGGAAATCACCATAACTTTGCGCACGATCGTCCAATTCGCCATTATGACCCCAATCCGTAAAGATCTCCGTGGGGCGCACGACGCGTAGATGAGCTGTAGGCGCATCTGGCTGGACTTGTTTCTCAGATTTTGACTATTTCGAAGCCTTACTGCAGCACGGATGGGTTCCGCATTAGCACAATTTATGATAAATCTCCAGTGGGGATGATCGCACTAGCACACATTATCCCATGAGAACTCTTCAATTAAGCGTTCTTGGGCGAGAGTAGTACTATGATGGTAGACCTCTTGGGAAGTCATCGTGTTGAACCATTTTTTTGATGCCGCCCATTTTATTTGCTTTTATTTTTATTTTATTTTATCGTTGACATCGGAGAACTTGACAATCGACTCCAAAAATGTCATCGATGGGATGCCTCTGACCAAAAACACAAACCGTAATGTCGATCCACTCATATCGTGCGGAGGCCGAACAAAAATCTCCAAAACTTCACGCACGATCATCCGATTTGTCATTATGACCCCAATCCGAAAAGATCTCTACATGGTGCACGATGCGCAGATGTGCCACAGGTGCATATTACGGGACCCATATCTCCGATTTCGGCTATTTCGTAGCCTAGCTGTGGCACGGACGGGTTCTGCGAGCACAATTTGCGAAAAATCTCCAGCGGGCATGACCGCACGAGCACACCAGATCCCATGAGAACTATTTAGTTAAGCGTGCATGAGCGAGAGCAGTATTATGATGGGTGACCTGCTAGGAAATCATCGTGTTGAACTATCTGTTGATGCCGTCCATTTTATTTCTATTATTTTTTTTATTTTACCGTTTACATTGCAGAACTCGAAGATTGTCTCCAAAAATGTCATCGATGGGATACCTCGAACTGAAAAATAAGATCCATGGGGCCCACACAGAGGCCACACAAAAATTTAGGAGATGAACTTTTGATATTTAGGGCTATCTTGTCATGCATAGAAATCGATTCTTTTTATTCCTACAAGAACCTGAAACTTAACAATAATAATTATGGATATATTCAAGGATTTTGATGTAATGCTCGAAGTCAACCTGAATCATAATATATTCGAGGATCTCTTCTTATAGCATGACTTTAACTTGGCTAAATATATAAAAAATATCCCCTGTCTTATAGGGGAAATTCTAAAGCACTTTGAAAAAGCTCTAAAATAATTTAAGAAAATATATCAATGTATGAGTTGATATATTTGATCTTAAGAGGGTTTTAACATGAAACATTGATTTCATCTACATATAGAAATCTAAAATTCCCCTTGCATAAAAAGAGAATTTTCACGGAAAAGTTTTTTTTATCTTGAGTAAGCATATTTATTTAGGAATCTCGGAACGAAGCATGATGTCGACCTAAATAGATATACTAAAAAAAAATGCTCCCTGTCTTGCATGGGGATTTCCATTGTACCTCAAGAATGTATTTATCATGTATAATACTTCTTCAGGTATCAACCATTAATTGGCGGCATTGAAATTTCACCCTTTAGGTCAATGAGCTGGTATGCCCCTCTTTGATACACTTTCTCAATGACAAAAGGGCCCTCCAAATTAGGCTCAAATTTGCCACCAATTCTTCGATTAGGAATAATTGGTTTTCTCAGCACCAAGACCAATTCTCCTTCTTGGAATGTTTAAGGCCGCACTGTAATGTCAAAAGCCCTGAACATCTTTGCTCGATAAACTTCCAGATTTTGATGAGCTTACAATCTAACTTCATCAAGCGCGTCAAGTTCCTCCATTCTCAAATGAGCATTTTGATCTTCAGTTAGGTTGTATTGGATGGCTACTCGAAGTGAAGGTAACTCAACTTCAAGAAGAAGGACCACGGTTCCAAATACTATTGAATTTGACTTTAGTCAAATGCATAATATCTCTATTAGTTTAGTATGTCATTCTCTCCTATTTTTAGCGAGGATCTTCTTGATCAGTTTCACCAATTTCTTATTGAAAGCTTATGTCAAACCATTTGCCCTTGGATTATATATTGAAGAATATTGCCAATCAATTTTGTGTCGATCGATGAATCTATATATCTTTGTACTTTTGAAAGCTATGCCATTATCAGAGATTATTCGGCGCAACACTCCAAATCTATAGACTACATTATGTGTGAAAAAGTTGATCACTCTATCAACAGTAACTTCTTTAAACGGGATAGCTTCAACCCACTTAGATAAATAATCAGTCATACTAGGATAAAGAGGTGACTAGTTGATGATGGTGGATTAATCGGTCCAACTACATATGTACCCCAGCATTCGAATGGCCAAGATGCTATTATTGGGTGTAGTAGATTTGGAGGTTGATGGATTATATTTTCATGTACTTGACATTCTTGACACCTCTTAGCATGATTAATACAACCTCTCACCATAGATGGTCAATAATGGCCCATCCTTTTGATCTTTACTGCCATCTTGGGACCTGACTGATGTGCACCACAAAATCCTTCATGAACTTCAACCATCACTTTGTTAGCCTCATCTGTACCTAGGCATCATAGCCACATTTGATCAAAGGATCTACGATATAAAGTATTGTTGATGAAAGTATAGCGCTACATTCTCTTCTCGATTTGAGCTGCCACTGATTTATTATTTGGTAATTTTCCTTCTTTAAAGTAGTCAATAAAAGGTTACCTCCAATCATGTGTCTCTTCTACAATAATGACTTCACACTACTTTTTTGAGGTAATGTTATTGTTAGCTCTTCTTGTTATAACTCTTTGTTGGTTTTGGGGAGAATGTGGAGCAACCTGAGTCACATCCTGCTATGTAGAATTTGATAACCCCTCTACCTGTGGGGATTGGTACTTTGTTGGCTCATGTTCATGACATAATCACATTCATACTTGCTATTTTCTTATCTAATTTTTCTAAGCAATCTGCTTTGCTATTCATCTCGTGTGGAGGCCACACTAAAATCACCAAAACATCACACACGATCGTCCGATTCATCATTATGAACACAATCCAGAAAGATCTCCACGGGCGACGAGCAGATGTCGGTGCATCTAGGGGTCCGATTCTCATTTGGGCTAGTTCGAGGCCTTACCACTGCACGGAAGTGTTCCACATGAGCACAATTTGCAGAAAATCTCCAACGTGCGTGATCGCACGACACATCCGTGAGAACTCTTAAGTTAGCGAGATACCATGATGGGAGACCTCCTAGGAAGTCATCGTGTTGAACCATCTGTTAATGCCGCACATTTTATTCCTTTTATTTGTATTTTATTTTAATGTTGACGTCAGAGAACTCGACGATTGACTCTGAAACGTCATTGATGGGATGCCTCGAACTGAAAAATATGAGCCGTGGGGCCCAAGAGACTGATCTGTGAGTCTCGTGGGGAGGCCGCATGGAAATCACCATAACTTCGCTCACGATCGTTATGGTAAACCTAATAACTATTAAACAAAAACTAACTAAACTACTAAAACTATAAAATAAAAAAACTAATAAACTAAATAAACTAATAATAAAAACTAAATTAATAAACTAATAATAACTAACTAATAATAACTAATAATAACTAACTAATAACTAACTAACTAAAAAAACTAACTAATAAGCCTAAACTAATAACTAAACTAATAACTTACTAATAAAATAATAAATAAATTAAACCTAATAATAATAACTAAAAATTAATAATAACTAAACTAATAACTAACTAAAAATTAGTTAATAAAAACTAATAAATTAACTAATAATAATAATAATAACCAACTAATAAACTAATAACTAAACTAATAACTAATAAACTAACAAATAAACTAATAACTAAAAACTAATAATAACTAAACTAACTAACAATAATAATAACCAAAAAACCAACTAAACTAACTAAAACTAACTAACTAACTAAACCTAAAACTAATAAATTAATAACTAACTAATAAACTAATAACTAAACTCATAAAACTAATAAACTAATACTAAACTAATAACTATTAATAAAAAAATAATAACTAAACTAATAACTAAATAATAACCTAAACTAATCTTAAATATCTTTGAGCTGAACTAAGTCCCCTAGCAGCATTCACTAAATAGTCAGCCCTAAGTTGGGTTCAATCTGTTGTCTTGCCAATAGATTACCCCAGCAACTAGTCTCTACTTTGGAGGATGTAACTCTACTATGCTTTCTTCCTACAACTATATCGAAAGACATCCCTTTGGTTGGTAAAATCTAATAAACTAAAACTAATAACTAATAAAAACTAAATAACTAAATAAAAAAACAAAATAACTAAACTAATAAACTGAACTAATAACTAATAAAACTAACTAATAACTAATAATAATTACTAATAACTAATAACTAATAACTAACTAATAATAACTAATAACCTAATAACTAATAAAATTAACTAACTAATAATAACTAATAATAAAAACTAATAAAACTAATAAAATTAATAAATAACTAAACTAATAACTAAACTAACAAATAAACTAATAATAATAAAAAACTAATAAACTAATAAACTAAACCTAATAATAACTAATAATAACTAATAATAAACTAATAACTAATAATAATATAATTAAAAACTAACTAACTAAAACTAATAACTAATCAAATTAAACTAATAAATTAATAAAATGATAACTAAAAACTAATAAACTAAACTAATTAATAATAAGTAATAGAACGTAAACTAATAACTAACTAAACTAAATAACTAAACTAATAACTAACTAATAACTAACTAAAATAAACTAAAGTAAAATAAGCTAAACTAATAACTAACTAAAAACCTAAAAACTTAACTAAAACTAATAACTAATAATAACTAATTAAAACTTAAATAACTAATAACTAATAAAACTAATAAATAAATAACTAATAATAAATAACTAAACAAATAAAAACTAATAAACAAAACTAAATAATAATAACTAAAAACTAACTAATAAAACTAATAAAACTAATAACTAATAAAAACTAACTAATAAAACTAACTAACTAATAACTAACTAATAACTAGTAATTAATAACTAATAAACTAACAAAATTAACTAATAAATAACTAAACTAATGAAAAAATTAATAATTCATAATAACTAAAAATAATTAACTAACTAATAAAGTAACTAATAACTAACTAAAACTAACTAATAAATAAAAGTAATAACTAACTAATAAAACTAATATCTAAATAACTAATAAAACTAAATAAATTAGTAATTAATAAATAACTAACTAATAACTAATAATAACTAAACTAAAACCTAATAAAATTAATAACTAAACCTAAAACTAAAACTAATAAACCTAATAATAAAACAAATAAAGAACTAATAAACTAATAACTAAATTAATAATAATAAATAATAATAAACTAAAACTAATAAACTAACTAAACTAACTAAAAAACTAAACTAACTAATAAAAAACTTAAAAAAACTAATAAAACTAAAAACTAACTAATAACTAATAAATTAAATAATTAAAAACTAATAAACTAATAAACTAAAACTAAATAACTAATAACTAATAACTAAACCTAAACCTAAACCTAAAATTAATAATAATTAACTAACTATCTAAAAAATGATAACTAAACTAACAAATATACTAACTAATAATAATAATAAACTAATAAATAATAATACTAAAAAATTAATAATAAAACTAAACCTAATAAACTAATAAACTAATAATAACTAATAATTATTAATAATAACTAATAACAAATAATAATAATAACTAAACTAATAACTAATAATAACTAACTAATAACTAAAATAAATTATTAATAATAAACTAGTAATAAAACTAATAACAATAATTAATAAAATAAACTACACTAATAACTAAGCTAAACTAAAAAACCTATAACTAAAAATCTAAAACTAATAATAACTAATAACTAAACTAAATAACTAAACTAAATAACTAAACTAATAAACTAAACTACTTACTGAACTAATTAAACTAAAATAATAATAATTAAACTAATAATAACTAATAACTAACTACATAATAAAAAAATAAATAAATAACTAATAACTAAAAAACTAATAATAATAAACTAATAAAACTATTAACTAACTAATAACTAAACCTAAATAACTAACTAATAACTAATAAAAACTAAGAACTAATAACTAATAATTAATAATAACTAATAAACTAAACTAATAACTAACTAATAACTAAATAAACTAAAATAATAACTAAACTAATAACTAATAATAAATAATAACTAAATTAAGTAACTAAGACTAATAATAACTAATAATAACTAATAATAACTAAACTAAAACTAATAAGCTAATAATAACTAAAAACTAACTAAATAATAATAAACTAACCTAAAACTACTAATAACTAAATAACTAAAAACATAATAACTAAACCTAATAAACTAATAAGCTAATAACTAATAACTAACTAATAACTAACTAAAACTAATAATAAAACTAACTAACTAATAATAACTAACTAATAATAACTAATAACTAATAATAACTAATAATAAACTAATAACTAATAAACTAATAAAACTAATAACTAATAAACTAAATAAAACTAAATGTAACAAATAATAACTAATAAACTAAAATAATTAAACTAATAAACCTAACTAACTAATAATAATAATAATAATTAAATAATAATAATAATAACTAATAAAATTAATAATAACTAACAAACTAATAAACTAGTAACTTATAACTTATACATAACTAATAAACTAACTAACTAACTAACAAATAATAACTAATAATAACTAATAATAATAAAATAAATAACTAAAAACTAATAAAACTAAATAAACTAACTAACTAAAATAACTAATAACTAAACCTATTAACTAACTAAAAACTAAATAACTAATAACTAATAATAACTAATTAAATAAATATCTAATTAAAATAAATAAACTAATAACTAACTAATAATAATAAACTAATAAACTAAAAACTTAACTAATAACTAAATAACTAACTAACTAATAACTAACTAATAATAATAATAACTAAACTAAAAAATATTAAACTAAAAACTAATCATAATTAATAACTAATAATAAATAACTAAACTAAATAACTAAATAACTAATAAAAACTAAAACTAACTAATAACTAATAAAACTAATAAATAGCTAAACCAATAACTAATAACTAAACCTAATAATAATAATAATAATAATAATAATAATAATAATAATAATAATCTAATAACTAATAAAAACTAAAAAAAGTAAAACTAATAAAAACTAACTAAGCTAATAAAATAATAAATAAAAACTAAACTAAAAACTAATAACTAAAAAAATAATAACTAATAATAAAATAATAACTAATAATAACTAATAACTAATAACTAATAAAAAAACTAAAATAATAGAACTAACTAACTAATAACTAATAACTAAACTAATAACTAAACTAATAACTAACTAATAACTAAAAAAAAAAACAAAACTAATAACTAATAAACTAATAAACTAAAAATAACTAAAGAAAATAACTAATAACTAACTAAACTAACTAAAACTAATAATAACTAATAATAACTAATAAATAATAACTAAATAACTAAAATGAATAATAAAATAATAATTAATAACTAACTAATAAAACCTAACCTAAACTAATAACTAATAACTAACTAATAATAAAAACCTAAACTAATAACTAATAATAACTAACTAATAATAACTAAATAAATAACTAAAAATTAAACTAATAACTAATAAAAACCTAAAAAGTAAACTAATAATAACGAACTAAACCTAAAACTAATAAATAATAACTAATAAAATAAAACTAATAAAACCAAACTAACTAATAAACCTAAAACTAACTAACTAAATAATAATAAAACTAAAAAACTCATAATAATAATAATAACTAACTAAAACTAATAAACTAAAACTAAATAAATAACTAAAATAATTAACTAATAATAAAACTAAACTAACTAATAATAACTAAAAAACTAATAATAATAAACTAATAATAACTAGCTAAACTAAAACTAAACTAATAATTAGCAAAACTAATAATAACTAAATAATAACTAACTAATAAAACTAATAACTAAAAAAACTAATAATAACTAACTAAAACTAATAAACTAATAATAATTAAACTAATAACTAACTAATAACTAATAATAAAACTAATAAACAATTAAATAACTAGTAATAATAATCTAACTAATAAACTAACAACTAATAATAATAAAAATAATTAACTAAACAAATAACTAACTAATAATATATTAATAACTAATAACTAACTAAATAATAAATAACTAACTAATAACTAACAAAACTAAAAACTAATAATAAAAAATTAAAAAAACTAATAATAACTAATAAAACTAAAAAAACTTAAACTAATAAATAATTAATAATTAATAATAATTAACCAACTAATAATAATAACTAATAACTAAATAACTAAATAACTAAATTAAAAAACTAAAAACCTAAAACTAACTAATAAAAAACTAATAAACTAAAATAATAACTAAATAATAATAACTAATAAAACTAAATAACTAACTAATAATAGATAACTAAATAAAAAGTAATAAAAATAATAAAAATCTAATAAATTAAACTAATAAAAATAACTAAACAAAACTAACTAATAAACTAACCTAATAACTAAATAACTAAAACTAATAAAACTAATTAAATAACTAATAAACTAAACTAATAATAATAAAACTAACTAATAGGTAATAATAAATAACTAATAAAACTAAATAACTAAATAATAAAACCTAATAAATAAATAAAAAAAACTAAGTAACTAAAAACTAAACCTAATAACTAAACTAAATATTAAAAAACTAATGAACTTAATAATAATAAATAATAAAATATAATAAAATAAATAATAACTAATAATAACTAATAATAAACTAATAAAACTAAATAATAAATAACTAATAACTAATAACTAATAATAACTAATAAATAAATAACCTAACAAAAACTAGCTGACTAATAATAACTAATAAAACAAATAAAGCTAATAAAAAACCTAATAACTAATAATAATAAAACTAAAACTAATAACTAAATAAATAAATAACCATAAAAACTAAAAAACTTAAAAAAACTAATAACTAAACTAAATAACTAATAAAACTAACTAAAACTAATAATAATAATTAACTAATAAAACTAAACTAACTAAAATAAAGTAATAAAACTAAACTAACTAAAATAAACTAATAAACTAATAATAACTAATAACTAAATAACTAAACTAAAAAACTAATAAACTAAAACTAATAATTAAAATAATAAGAAATCTAATAAAAACCTAAAAACTAACTAACTAAACCTAATAACTAATAATAAAAAACTAACAAATAACTAATAAACTAATAATAATAATAATAATAATAGTAAACCAAAAAACTAACTAATAATAACTAAATAACTAACTAAATAAAAAAAAAACTAATAATAACTAATAATAAAACCTAATAAACTAAATAATAACTAAAACTAAGCCTAACTAAAACTAATAATTAATAATAACTAATAATAAATAACTAACTAATAATTAACTAAAATAACAAATAATAATAAATAATAACTAATAATACCTAAATAACTAATAAAAAAATAACTAAAACTAAACTAAATAACTAAACTAATAAACTAAGTAAAAAACTAATAAATAACTAAAAACTAGTAATAAACTAAAATAACTAATAATAAAACTAAAACTAAACTAAATAACTAAATAATAAATAAACTAATAATAATAACTAATAAATAATAATAAAAAATAATAATAATAATAACTAACTAATAAAACTAAAATAACTAACTAATAACTAAATAATAAAACTAGACTAAACTAATAATAATAACTAAACTAATAACCAATAAATAATAACTAAAACTAATAAGTAAACTAATAACTAATAACAAATAATAATAATAAACTAATAATAAACCTAATAAAAACTAATAAAATGAAATAACTAATAATAACTAACTAATAAATAACTAAATAACTAATACAAACTAATAATAATAATAAACCTAAAAAGTTAATAATAGATTAACTAAAATAAATAAACTAAACTAACTATAATAATTAATAAAACTAACTGAAACTAAAATTAAAACCTAATAAACAAATAATAACTAACAACTAATAAAAATAACTAAAAACTAAAACTAATAAACTAACTCAATAAACTAATAAAATAAATAAAACTAAACTAATAAGTAATAATAACAAACTAATAATAATAATAATAAAAATAATTAATAATAATAATAATAACTAAATAAATAACTAATAACTAAATAAAATTATATCTAATAATAACTAATAATAACTAACTAATAAATTAATAAAACTAATAACTAATAACTAACTAAAATTAATAACTAAACTAATAACTAAATAATAATAAACCTAATAAACTAAATTAATAACTAAAACTAATAATAATAAACTAATAAATAACTAATAAACTAAACTAACTAAATAAAACTAATAAATAAAAAAATAATAAAACTAAAAAACTAATAAACTAATAACTAATAACTAAAAACTAAATAACTAATAAAACTAATAAACTAATAAACTAAATAACTAAATGAACTAAAACTAATAATAACTAAACTAATAAACTAATAAACTAAATGATAATAATTAATAACTAATAACTAACAAAAACTAATAATAACTAAATAACTAATAACTTAAAACTAAACCTAAATAATTAAACTATCTAATAACTAAAACTAACTAATAATAACTAAAAACTAATAAACTAACTAAATAATTAAACTAATAAACTAATAAACTAAATTAACTAATAATAATAATAAACTAAAACTAACTAATAAATTAATAACTAACTAATTGTAACTAATCATTAATAAAACTAATAAACTAAAACTAACTAAACTAATACCTAATAAACTAACTAAATAAACTAATAATAACTAATAAAATATCTAATAACTAATAAACTAATAATTAACTAAAACTAAATATTGAATAATAACTAACTAAAAAAATAACCTAAAACTAATTAACTAATAATTAATAAATAATAACAAATAAACTAAATAACTAACTAATAATTAATAAATAATAACTAATAAACTAAATAACTAACTAACTAATAACTAAAACTAATAAACTAAATAACTAACTAATAATAACTAATAATAAACTAAATAATAACTAACTAAATAACTAGCTAATAATAATGAAATAACTAACTAAAATAAAAAATAATAAAACTGATAAAATAAACTAAAAACTAATAAGTAAACTTAACTAATAACTAATAATAAAACTAAACCTAATAACTACTAATAAAACTAATAAAACTAACTAATAAATAAAAACTAAAACTAATAATAATAATAATAACTAATAACTAACCGACTAACTAATAAATAAAATTAAAAAAACTAAACTAAATAACTAATAAACTAATAACTAATAATAATAACTAATAAAACTAATAAACTAATAAACTTACAAAACTAATAAACTAATAATTAAAATAACTAACTAATAATAATAACAACTAATTAAATAACTAACTAAAAACTAATAATAAACTAAATAATTAATAAAACTAACTAACTAAAACTAATAAAAATAATAAACTAAACTAAATAAAACTAAAAATTATTAAACCAATAAACCAACAAAGCAATAATAAACTATAAAAATAATAACCAACTAATAAACTAATAAGTAATAAAACAAACTAACTAAAAACTAAACAACTAATTAATAACTAATAAACTAATAAACTAATAACTAAACTAATAACTAAGAAAAATAAAATCTAATAACTAATAAAACTAACAAACTAACTAATAACTAAATTAAAACTAACCTAAATAATAACTAATAATAAACTAAACTAACTAACTAATAAATAAGCTAAAACTAATAACTAGTAAACCTAATAATAACTAAATAAACTAATAACTAAAATAACTAAATAACCAATAACTAATAAACCAATAACTAAAAACTAAACTAATAAGTAACCACCTAATAACCAAATAAAAACTAATAACTAAAAAACCTAAAAACTAAAAAACCTAATAACTAATAAACTAACTAATAAAAACTAATAACTAATAACTAATAACTAAAACTAAAACTAAAACTAACTAAAAACTAACTAAAACTAATAACTAATAATAACTAATAAAATGAACTAATAAACTAAACTAACTAATAACTAAAACTAAAACCTAATAAAACTAATAATATAAAAATAATAACTAACTAATAACTAATAATAATAACTAACTAAAACTAATTAATAAACTAATAACTAACTAAAACTAATTTTACTAAACTAATAACTAAATTAAAAACTAAACTAATAACTAATCATAATAACTAAACTAATAACTAAACTAAATAACTAAATAACTAAAAACTAATTACTAATAACCACAACTAAAACCAAACAAACCAATAAATAACAAACTAATAACTAATAACCACAATAAATAATAATAAAAAAACTAATTAATAAAACCAACTAACTAATAATAATAAATAATAATAATAATAACTAAAAATAATAATTAAACTAAAAAAAAATAATAAATAAAACCATAATAAATAAAAATAAATAACCAATAACTAATAACAAAATAATAAAAAACCAACTAACTAACTAAAACCAACTAAAACCAAACTAAAAAAAATAAAAAAAAATTAAAAAATAAATAAAAAACTAATTAATAAATAAATAACTAATAACCAAAAAATAATTAAACTAATATAAACTAATAATAAAAAAAATAACTAACTAATAATAATAACTTATAATATCTAACTAAAAATAACTACTAAATAACTACAAAATAATCACTAAACTAATAATAATGACTAAAAAATAATAATAATTAATAACAATAATAAAATAACAAATAAAACTAAACTAAAACAAAATAACAAATAAACTAATAAACTAACTAACTAATAAAATTAACTAATAATTATTAATAATAATGAAACTAACTAAACTAACAAAAAATAATAATAACTAACTATAATAACTAATAATAAGAAACTAATAACCAATAATAACTAAATTAAACCAATAACCAATAAACTAATAAACTAACTAATAACCAACTAATAAAACCTAAATAACTAAAACTAAGCCTAAAACTAATAAAACTAATAACTAAATAACTAACTAATAATAACTAAAAACTAAACTAATAACTAAATTAATAAATAATTAATAAACTAAAACCTATATAACTAATAAACTAAAACTAATAAACTAAATAACTAAATTATAACTAACTTAACCTAATAACTAAAACTAATAAAACTAATAACTAACTAATAACTAAAACCAATAATTAAATAAATAACTTAAAAAAACTAACTAAACTAATAACTAATAATAACTAAATAACTAACTAACTTATAAAAATAACTAATAAAACTAATAATAATAAACTAATAATCTAAAAACTAAATAACCAAAATAAAACTAACTAAATTAAACAAAAAAACTAATAAATAATAAACTAAAAAATAAATAACTAAACTAATAACAAATAAATAATAAAACTAATAACTAAAACTAAATAAAACTAACTAATAAATAACTAATAAACTAATAACTAAACTAACTAAAACTAACTAAACTACTAATAATAACTAACTAAAAACTAAATAAACTAAACTAAATTAATAATAACTAATAATAACTAATAAATAAATAACCTAATAACTAATAAAAACTAATAATAAAACTAAACAAATAACTAATAAACAAATAACTAACTAATAGTAAAAAATAAATTAATAATTAAATAAAACTAACTAAACTAATCCTAATAACTAATAAAAACTTATAAAACTAATAATAACTAACTAATAATAAAACTAAATAACTAAATAATAACTAATAAACTAATAAACTAATAATAAACTAAAACTAATAACTAAACCTAATAACTAAAAAAACTAACTGACTAATAACTAAAAACTAATAACTAAATAATAAACTAACAAACTAACTAAACTAATAGCTAAATAACTAATTAATAACTAATAAATCCTTATAAACTAAATAAAAATAGTAATAAATAAGTAAATAACTAACTAATAAACTAATAATTAACTAAAATTAATAACTAATAACTAAAAACTAAAACTAAATAATGAAAACTAAACTAACTTAACTAATAACTAAACTAATAATAATAATAACTAACTAAAACTTATAAAACTAATAACTAATAAAACTACCTAAATTAATAACAAATAACTAACTAATAACTAAACTAATAACTAAACTAACTAAATAATAATAACTAAACTAAAACCTAATATAACTAATAGTAAACCTAATAACTAATAACTAACTAATAATAACTAAACTAATAACTAATAATAAACTAATAATAACTAACTAAAAAACTTGAACTAATAAACTAATAACTAAACTAACTAATAATAATAACAAACTAACTAAAAAACTAAACTAATAAATAAACTAATAACTAATAATAAATAAACTAATAGCTAAAACCTAATAATAACTAATAATAATAACTATAAAACTAAACTAATAATTAATAACCTATAACCTAATAAATAAAACTAATAAAAAAAAAAAAAATAAATAATGAACTAACTAATAACTAATAAACTTATAAACTAATAAAAAAAAATAAACTATAATATAATAACTAAAAAACTAAATAAAACTAAACTAATAATTAAATAACTAATAATAATAATAACTAACTAACTAATAAAATAAACTAATAATAAAACTAACTAAAACTAACTAATAAAACTAACTAATAATAATTAATAACTAAAATTAAATAACTAAACTAAAAACTAATAATAAACCTAATAAAACTAAACTAAAACTAACTAAAACTAATAAAACTAAAAAAAACTAAATAACTAAATAACTAAACTAACTAAAAACCTAAATAATTAACTAATAACTAATAATAATAAACCTAATAAAACTAAACTAAAACTAATAAAATAAACTAAAACTAATAAAATTAATAAAACTAAATAACTAAATAACTAAACTAATAATTGAAAAATTAAATAACTAACTAATAACTAATAACCAATAATAATAACTAACTAAACTAAAACTAATAACTAATAACTAATAACCAATAAACTAATAAACTAATAACCAACCAACAAACTAAACCAACAATAACTAAAACCAACTAACTAAATAATATAAACCAATAATAACTAAATAATAACCAAAAACTAATAATAATAAACTAATAACCAAATAATAATAATAATAATAATAAAAACAAACTAAATAATAAACTAAGAACCAAAACTAACTAATAACTTATAAACTAAAACCCAATAAACAAATAAAACCAATAATACTAATAACTAGCTAATAATAAATAAAATAAATAACAACAACTAACCAAAAACTAATAAAAACTAGTAAAACTAATAATAATAACTAATAATAATAACCAATAACCAATAATACCAAAATTAATAATAAATAACTAACTAATAATCTAGCTAATAATAAAACTAATAACCAATAAACCTAATAATAACTAAACTAAAAAACTAGCTAATAACTAAACTAATAACTAACAAAAACTAAATAAAAAACTAAAAAACTAATTAACTAATAACTAATAACTAATAAATAATAATAAAAGTAACTAATTAACTAAAAAGCTAACCTAAAACTAATAATAACAACTTTAATAACTAAGTAATAAAAACCAACTAAAACTTATAACTAATAATAACTAATAATAACTAAAATAAGTAAAATAATAATAACTAATAAATACTAATAAACTAATATTCTAATAACTAATAATAACTAATAATGAATAAATAATAATAAAATAATAACTAATAAACTAATAACTAAAACTAACTAACTAATAATAACTAATAACTAATAATAACTAATAACAAATAATAACTACAATAACCAAAAAAAACCAACCAAAATAAATAACAAATTAATAACTAAACTAATAAAACTAAACTAATAGCTAATAACTAAAATTAATAAACTAATAAATTAACCAAAAAAATAAATAACTAAACTAATAAACTACTAACTAACTAAATAATAAAAACTAATAACTAATAAATAACTAATAATAACTAAACTAATAACTAATAATAAAAAATAAACTAATAACTAACTAATAAAATGAACAATAAATAAATAAATAACTAATAATAACTAATAACTAATAAAAACTAACTAAAATAATAATAACTAATAATAAATAAAAACCAAATAATAATAATAATAAACTAACTAAAAAAACTAAACTAATAATAACTAACAAACTAAACTAATAAAATAAATAACTAATAATAATAAACTAACTAACTAATATTAACTAAAAACTAAAACTAATAATAATAAAAACTAATGAATAATTAATAACTAATAACTAACTAATAAACTAATAACTAATAATAATAACTAATAATAAACTAACTAATAATAACTAACTAATAACTAAATAATAATTAATTAATAATAACTAATTAAACCTAAACTAATAATTATAACTAATAACTAACTAACTAACTAATAATAACTAATAATAATAAACTAATAATAAAAAACTAATAAAACTAAACTAAACTAATATTAATAAATTAATAACTACTAAATAAATAACTAATAATAAGTAAACTAATAAACTAATAACTAATAACTAATAAAACTAATAACTAATATCTAACTAAACTAATAACCCAAATAACTAAACTAATAATAACTAATAACTAGAATCTAAGTAACTAACTAATAAAAACCTAAATAACTAAAACTAAATAAAAATTAATAAATTAATAATAATAAATAAAAAACAAATAAATAAATAACTAATAATAAAGCTAATAATAAATAATAACTAATAACTAATAAAACTAAAAACTAATAACTTAATAATATTAATAACTAACTAATAATAACTAAATAACTAAATTAAACCTAATAAAAAACTAAAAAATAATAAAACTTAAACTAAAGAATAATAAAGTAACTAACTAATAAAACTAAACCAATAAACTAATAAACTAATAAAAACTAAATAAACTAATAAACTAATAAATAATAACTAATAAACTAATAATTAAAACTAAAAATAACTAACTAAACCTAATAACTAAATATCGAAGAGCCTTAGCCCAAGAAAGAAATCAAGGTCTCACACGAGAGGAGCAATGAAATAAATTAAAAGAACCTTTAAATATCTTTTGACCAAGAGGAATTTCCACCAATCCACCAACTTATTTTTTTGTAATATTCAAGCTAATCACTTGTAGGTTGGAAGATAGAAGAAGGATAAAGAGATTAGCACTTGATTCACCAAGAAAGGGTCTCCGAATGTTTTGGAAGAATTTGACCATGAGAGAAACTTTTCTATCAGAGATTTTTCCAAGGGAAATTAACCTAGTCTAAGAAACATTATAAATAAGAAAGGAATCGAGGGGGTCGGCCAAAAAGAGGGAAAATATGTGGGAAAGCGAATAAAAAATAAAATTAATTTGTATGAGGGTACATCCAACCAAGTGAAAGAGGAGGGAAATTCAATTTTGAAAGAATGTTTGATTTGAATCAACCAATTTGAATTTCAACTTGCATGATAGGTTTTGGCCAAGGAAAAGAAGTGGGAAAGTTTAATTAGTAAGTGATTCAATTTGAATCAATTAAATTAAATTAATTTAGCATGATGAAGAAAATCGCCCAAAGGGGGTATGGAGGGAAAATAGATTTGGAAAGAGATTCAATTTGAATCAAATCATCACATGATTAGATCTCTAATTTAATTAGAAAATTAATTAACATGAGGGTCAGCCAAGAGAGAGAAAATAGAGGCGAGTTTGAAAAAATTGCATATATATCATGATTTCAATTAATTAGCTAAGTAAAAAGAAATTAATTTAAATTTTGATTACTTTTATTAAGCATGAGATGCGGTCAGCCTAGAAGGTTTCCATCATGGTATTCAATTACTATTTAATGCAATGTAATCAAAGGAATATTCAATTTGAATTAAAAAATAATTCAAATTAAAGATGCAAATAAATGAATTTTTAATTTAGAAAATATGGGATAATTATGGAAATAATTTGAATAACTCTTAAACAATTTATTTAGCAAAATATTATGAAAAATTGGCCACAAAGTGGTTTAGGATGAAAAATAGGATATGAGAGAGAAAACAAGGATAATAGGAGAGAGAAAATAATATAAAGAATAATTTCAAGATAATTAGATTTTATGCATAAAAAAGATAATGAATATATTTTAGCATGGAAATAGTTTAATGAGATGTGAATTTAATTTATGCATGGAAGCACAATAAATGTAACATGGTTTATGCTAATTCACATTATCCAAAAATGAATAAATTTAAAGAATAATTATAAATACGAAATGTAGTGTTTATGAATAATTTTAAATAGATTATTTTAAAATGAATGAATAATATATTTTATTTTAGGCATTTTATTTTCCTTAAAATAGTTATTCCTAGAAAAAGTCTCACCCAGTCCATGTCCAAAAGCTTTTCACATTCTGATATAACTGAAGAACCAAGAGTTGAAGAATTTCTCCTACACACTTGAATTTAACCTAATTAGTAGCATCAAAAATATATATATTTATCATCAATATAAATCTTCATTAAGAATGACATTCATAATGATTAATGTGAATAATTTATCTTGTAAAGAAATAATTAGTTCTTATTACAGAAGGTTTGTTATCCTCAAATTAAATAATGAGATACATAAGGTGTATAATCAACACCATATATCCTCACTCTATTTAGATTCTTACTCAAGTGACTACCCTACTAAGCTAAACTAACCAATCACCCTAAACCTCAAAATGTATGATGTTTCAAACATGGTCATAAGTTAAATTACCATTAGACCTTTTGATACATGTTTGGTTGACCAAAAGATTATGAGGGTCTAATCATGTTCAATCTAGGTCAATTTTTGGCACAAATTAAAGTTAAATCACATGGACCATAAATTGTTTACACCAGAATGATCAATAAATAATTTCATGTGTTAAAATTATTTTAAATTCTAATATGAACATTAGATCCATCATGTGGTCAATTAAATGCAAATCAATCCAATGTACTTAAATTGACCTAATTGGGCCAATGTGATCAAATTTGTTATAACCATCAAGTTGATTAAACCAATTAGATATGTAATGTTCTCTAAGTGTCCTAAACATGATCTAAGACCTAGAAAGTCAATTAATTCCATGGCTCAAGCCCAATTGGTAAATATGCACACACATTAATGTCATCACCCTCCTTTGATGGTTGATTGAGCTATATTAATCATGATACCCAATCAAGTCCATAAAGTGATTATAAATAAGTATATCATTAATAATTTATTAGTTCAACACACATTGAATGAATCACTCAAAGTTGTAGTTTGGGTAAAAGGGTGAATATGGTCATTTCTGGGCCCATATCATAATACCTATGGAGGGAGATATACCATCTAGATCACACAATTTCCAAGTGTGCTAAAAGAAGAAGATGAAGTTATGATTGTTGACTTTAAATTAATGGTCCAAATGTAGTTAGACTATGAATAGTTCTAATGACCTTTATTTTTAATGATTTTTCTCCTAATTTATGTAGTAAATTTATTATTAACCTAATTTAAATAAAATTTTAAACTTAAACATGATTTAAAAAAAATTAAAAATACCATTTTCCAAAAATTTATGTATGTTTTACTAAGAATATATGTTTTCCTTATTTTAATTAATTAATGTATTAAATAGATTTTAAGTTATCAATCTTATGTAAGGGATTCATGGGAATAATTTAGACTTCTCATTAAAATTTTATATCCATTTGAATCATCAAGACTATTTATGATTATTCTTAAGTCTAAATTTTATTATTCAAAATTCATAATAATTAAAAAAAATATAATTATTTTAAGAAAATAAAGGGATATCCTTCGCATATTTTTCATGCTTTTCTAATTTTAATATTTATTCAATATTTTATAATTTTTAATATTTTAAAATTATTTAATTTTTCTAAAATTTTTGAATAAATTATAAATTTTTTTAAGATTATAGATATCACCTTAATTTTTTTTTAATTATAATTAAATATTTATGCAATATTTATAATTTTAAGTGAAAACCTCTTATTTGAAATTTTTTCATTTTGCCTCTAGTGTGCGGAATGGCATACCATACATCCTAGAGTAGTTTCTTGATGAATAATGCCCAAAACGTAATTTATTAAGTTTTACATAATGCTTTTTTATTTTTAATTATTCAAATATTTAATATTTTATTTATTTAATTATGATAATATTTTAAATAGACTAAAATTTTGAAATGAGCTAAGCATGTATTATCTTCTGCACATAAATTCTTTTAAGTTATAATAATTAATTATTCTAGAGTATTTAAGTTTTTTTTTTTTAAAAAATACATCTTTATAAAATATTTAAAAAATAAATAATTATTTCAAGGGTATTAGAGAACATTTTTAATAATAAATATTTTTAAATAATATTTTGAAATATAAAAATATAAATTATCTTATTTCTTTTAGTTTGGATTAGAATTAATCTATAATTAAATCTTTTTTGAACACTACACTAGTATGGTTTCATCTCTTTGGTGCATTCATTTAAGCGTTATATTAGGTACATTTATTTCATTACACCAAAATAATTCTCTTTTTGCTTTTTTTAATCTAGACATCTTTCTCATATAAAGTTAAATATATTAAGTGACTCAATTTACAATAATAATATTTGTGCACTTAAGTTGACTAGTTAAAAAGGTAAATTGCCTTATTGGGGAACACACATTCTAGGATTAGCTTACACAATATCCTAGAGCTTTAATTACTTTTTAAATTATTTTAATAACTTGAATCTTTAATGTTATGATTATTATCCCACTTTCTTGAATCGATAAGTTGGAATTAATTGACTTTTTATTTTACATTAATATCTATGAACATAAGTTGATTGCCTAAGAACCTAAGTTAAGTTAGTAGGAAACACACATTCTAGAGTTAGCTTACAATATCCTAGATCTTTTAGTACCTTCTAAATTATTTTACTAACTTGAGTCATTAATGTTATGCCTATTATCCCATTTTCTTGAATTAAATATATACTTGGTATTCCACTCTTTATAAAATTTTTATTGATCTTTTGTTCTTCATCAATAACTTTATCATATCGCCTTAGTCATGCCAACGTATCTGTGAAAATCTCATATGCTAGCAATTCTTGTATAACTTCATCTATTTATAACATAGTTACATTAATGTGATTGTAACATAATTGCACTTTGAATTAAATTCAATTTGAGTTTGACCTATATCACTTTTGGTCAAATTCTTATTTTATTGAATTAGACTAATTTGATGAAGTTATATTGTAATTTAATTGCATTTCTGATTGAATACTTTTTGTTTCAAGTATATAAATATACTTGATTTAGTTCCTTCTTCTAATGAATATATAATACAATTCATAGCCACCATTGTAGTTAAGGTATTTGAAATATTCTTCTATATACCTAAAACTTTTTTCCTCAATTTATTATATCACACTTAAACATTTAAATCTTATACATGGTAGTTGATACATTTGTAAGTATGCATGATGATGTCATGACTTTAAGTTAGTATACATCCTCTTAATAGTTAGATCTGATCTATAATTATAATGAATGGATTATCATTATTGGATGATGGTTCATCTAACATAAAAATCTTCCAATCATAATCAATCATCATATAAAATTTCATGAGTTTTACTAGCCTAACTCGATCAGTTTGATTGAAAATATAGTAATAAGCTTTAAGGTAAGTATATTTTTATAAATGACTTAGCTTTGGTAAGTTATTAAGTCATATGCCTCAATTCGAGTACACACTAACTTTTACACATACTTAGGCACAATGACAATTCATAACCCTTTAGTCGAGCATAGAGAGAATGTAGTTAGGTCATTTTGATGCAATAAATATTTGATGCAAAGGTCAAGATTACTTTGAGTAAGGTTAAAATTAAAAATTGTTTGTTATGTTCTTTCTGATTGGTTGTCTTTTTTTATTATTTTGCTACACTAAATAGAAATATTCTCTTACAAGTACATGGCATATGACTACCCATTTTTTAATTTAATTTTATAGTGGTAATGGTGCACTCATTGAATAAAGAAGTGCATAAAAATTTCACTAACTAATGTGGAATGAAAGCAAGAGGTTGGCCACCAAGCTCTGACCAAGATTTTTCTCTCAATTTGTGAAAAGAAAAGCATCAATTATCTTCATTCCACTGATACAAATTACTGGGCTTCCAAAGGGTGTGTCTCTTTGAAAAATACTCAATTAATTCTAAAGATAGTTATAAAAATTGAACCAAGCAACTTGTTGGGCATAGGCACCAAAAGCTAGTGCCACGGTGCTATCATCTTTATCCTTGGAAAGAAAGTACAGTGGTTGTGGAACCACCATGCTAGGTGATCAATGCCTATGTGGTAGAATGAGTATTACATACTAATACCTAATTTTGCCCACAACACTTAAATATATAAATATATCTTTTAATACAAATTACAACACAAAACACATGATGCCTCACAGGTCATGTTTTCTTTAGGGACCTTATGATAGGTCATCGTCTTTCCTTTCTTCCTTGGTGTGCTATATTAACTCCCCCATAACCTAAAAAACTCCTCTCTAATGAGTTAGAATCTTAAAGGTCTTCAAGGATGATCAAGGAAGTTAAAAACTTGTTAATCTTTTCAATTAATCTAGTACCATTATCGATGATGTTTTAACTATGATGACGCCCTCCACATAAAAATATATTGTTTTGATAGGTACCTACAAATGATTTTTATCTCTTTCTACAAATGTGTCATCTTGCAAATTTGAAGGTTGGGTAACTTCTTTAAAAGACATTAGATCTTCTACATTGAAAATAAGACTAATAAATATTTGAGAAGAAAATTCAAGAATATAAGAATTTGTACCAAATTTTCTAATAATTTTAAAAAGCCCACATACTCTCACTTGTAACTTTGTATACTTGGTGGAAGAAAACATATTAGGGTGGATGCATACCAAAACATAATCATATTACTTAAAAATTTTACTTTTGTTCATTTATTCTGCAAACTTAGGATTATATTCTTCCATTTTTTATTTTTGTTTTTATGAAAGCTATGGAAATTACATGCAAATGTTTATGCTCAATTAGAGAATGCAAGAGTTTGTGTTATCTCGAAAAGTGACTTGTAGGTTTCCCTAGAGATGGTACTATTGTAGGATAATTTAGATGTAGGTATGGTCAAATCCCAATTTCCTACATTCTTTCCCACTAGACATATCATAAGTTCCCTAAACTCTTTTCTGGTTGAAATGCAAAAGAAAATTTCAATTATGTTTCCAATAATTTTTATAGGGCCTTCCAAAAATAAGATACAAATTTAACATCTCTATAAGAAACTATTTTATATTGGACTCCATATAATATTATAATTTCTCTAAAGAATAATCTACCTCTGTTGAATGCATCATTTAATTTTGAATAGAGTAAGAAATATGCCATCTTAAAAAAATCTATCCACAACCACAAAAAACTATCTTTCCCTCGAGTTGTTCTTAGTCCTGAAAGAAAAACCATGGATAGATCTTCCCATGGCAAAAAATGAATAGAAAAATATGTGTAATGTCTTACTTTTTGCTTTGTAATCTTAGCTTGATGGCATGTATAGCATTGGCCTACAACACGTTCAAAATCTTTTCTTCAATATAGCAAATAAAATCTTTGCTCAACTAAATCTTGAGTTTTTGATTTACCAATGTCTCACTCTGCCCCCATAATGAAGTACAGAGATAAATAAATCTTTAATGGATCTTTTAAGGATATATAACCTTTGGTCTTTATAAACAATAATCATTACTGGTGATAAATGAGTTATTAAAAGTCAAGAGTTTGGATTCATGCTCTAAATAAATCATATGAAAATTAGGGAAAATCTTATAATCTTCCATTAAAGTTCAAATCTATTGATTTCAAATTTAAAGGATGAAATTATTAGAGATACCTTAGATAAAGCATCTGCTAGCTTATTTTCTAATATAAGTTTATGTTTGAGTGCAAAAAAATTTTTTGAAGGTATTTCCACTTAGCATCTCTATAGTTATATTTCTTTTGAGAATTGATAAATTTTAGAGCATGATGAACTATATTCAAAACAAACTTCTAGTGTAAAAGATAATTTCTCTAGTGTAGTTACTTCAGAGAAAATTTCTAAAGGTATTCAATTCACTTAAGAGTTTAAATGATCAAATTAAATTCTTGATCATATGTAAAATATTTTTGTTTAATATAGTTTAATTTTTTATTGAACAATGCAATATGATGATTTTCTTGACTTAATATATCACTAATTTTACACTTCAAGCATCATAAGTTACATCAAATGTTTTAGAAATTTTTAATATCAATGAAGAGGTCATAACAATTTTAATTTATTCTATAACTCTCTCAACATCTATAGTCCAAGTAAACTTATCTTTCCTTAAGATGTTAGTAATAACAGGTATAATCATGTTGAAATTCTTAATGAACCGCCACTAAAAGGTGGCTAATCCATGGAAGCTTCTAACATCTATAAAAGACTTTTGGGTCGGCCAGTCAATAAAAGATTAAACTTTTATAGGTTATGCCTTTAATCCATCAACAAACTTGATGAAACCAAAGAAGATAACTTTTGGTTAAAAGAAGAAACACATCTTAAGATTTACATAAAATTTAATCACTATTAACTTCTCTGAAACCATTCTTAAGATACATTAATGTGACTCCTCATTAGGACTATAGATATGAAAACTATTATCAAAATATACCACAAGTAAATGACCAATATAATGATTTAAAATAGTGGCCATAAATCTTATGAACATTCTGTGTGCATTTGAAAGGTCAAATGGCATAAAAAGCCATTCATAAAGACCATTAAGAATCTTAAAAGTTGTTTCCCATTCATCTCCTAGTTAGATCTTTATCTAGTGATATATGCTCTTTAAATCAATTTTGTAGAATAAAGATGAACCAATAACAAGATCTACATATCATTCAGCCTAAGTATGGAAACTTATTTTTTATTTTAATCTTATTCACTTCTCTACTAGCAACACATATCATCTAAGTTCCATCTTTCTTAGAGGTCAAAAGGGCTCATACCACAGGAACTTAAGCTTGTTAAGATTAAAATTATATTCAAGAGTTCATCTACATGTCATTTTCAATCTACATATTCAATTAAGTTCAATATGTATTGGGATAAATTAATTATTTATGAACTAGGAACTAAATCTATGGCATGTTGTATAATTCTTTAAGGTGGTAACTAATATGGTAGGTCATCATGAGAAAAATTAGCATACTCAAACAATAGATCTAAGACCATAATAGGTATTTCTTCTTCCTTAATTTCTAAGGAAACTTCATTAAGATGTAGGATAAATAGAAAAGTGGGCTCAATGCATTCTATAGTTAAGCTTCTAAACCCTAATATTTTGATATGAATTCCAAGAGGCTCATGTCTATCAAGGTATATATTAGAAGTATCTTTTCTATCAATAGGAGGGGAAATTATAATCAACTAGTGTTTTGCATTTTTCTTTAGATTAGGATTGGTTTGTAATTTAAAACTAGAATTCTATGGAGATCTAAGGAAAATCTTTTGTGGGGGTGTGATTGACCTCTTTTCAATAGGCCATACTAGAAATAGTTTTATGGTATTATCATTGTACTTAAATATATAAGCATTTTCTCGACCATATTGAATCATTTTTAAATCATAAAGTCATAGGCTTCTTAATAGCATATGTATGATCTCCATAAGAAGGATGTCATACTATATTTGGCTAATATAGTTATCCATATTAATAGAAATAAGACATCTTCGTGTGATATGTGGAGACATATGATTCACCCAACTGACATGGAAGGGTTCTAGATGAAATTCATGTCTTAAGGCTTTCTATAGTAATAGAATAAATTGATACAATATTCATGGCACTAGCTCCATCTATTACTAGTTTAAACCTCTTTTCCTTACATTAGACATATATTGAGAAAAACATTTCTCCTCCTCTAGTCTTCTTCTATAGATGTTGTCATGCACCTCATCACGGACACTATGTTATCTTTACTTGGATCCACTTCTTCATTTGATAAGGGTTTTCCATCATGAATCACTTCTATACCCTCACCTTCTTCTAGTTCATCTGCCTCATTTAAGAACATGATTTTGGAGGTAGTTCTAATAGTGGTCATATAGGACTGATTGTTAGATATGGAAGGTTTAGGTTTATCCATAGACCTTTTGAGAGCAATTGTGACACCTAAGAGGGGTGTGAATTAGATGTTAAAGAAATTTAACAAATTTAAAGCTTTATAGGTAAATCAAAATAGTGTTAAGAAAATGCAATGCAACAAAAATGTGAAGAAGGAAAGAGATGCAATAGGCATAAGATTTTTTTACGTGGTTGAGCTAAAAACCCCAAATAGGTATACATTCACATCTGGCTACCCTAATTAGGATTCCACTATCACAACAACAAGATTACAACCATACTCTTCTATAATGAGCCAAGTACATTCCTAACAAAATGTCGTACTCTCCTATGATGAGGCGAGTACAACCCAAACCAAAAATAAATTTAAAGTACAAAAAATGATTACAAAAAATACAAATTTAATACAATAAAATTCAAAATATCTAGAAATCTATTCAAATAAAATGGTGATCTTACAAAATAAAATGTTCATCTTATAACATATCAACTTGCAACAAGTTTGACAAAGAAAATGGGTCATAAAATTTCTTTTTGAATGACAAATGGCAAATTTATCTTTCAAAAATTAATAATTAAATATTGTTTAGCTTAATGAAAAAATAGACTAATACAAAATTTATGAAATGAATATGCAAGTACCTATTTTCAACAAACTAATTTTCATCTAATATCAATTTTATTTTTGAAAAGGATTATAACTAGTCTCAACTTAGCAAGATAATAATGATTGATTTTAGATTAAAATGATTTTTCTTTGAGTATGTTCAATAAAAATAGCCAAAAAGAAAATAAATTATAGCAAACAATAATTTAAATTTTAGCAAGGATTAAAGTTTATAATGCAATGAATGATAAATACAATATCAAATATAATTTATATGATTTAAATCAAACGAACCAATAATTTTAATGATGACTTCAACAAATTCAGCAAATTAAAAATAATTCTAGCAAGAATACACTTTTATCCAAACCAATATTATGCACCAATGTGATTCAAATAATGATGAGGCTATTAAATAATATTACGTAAATCAAGAGTTTTTGTGATGAAAGAGCAATTTTAGCAAAGTAGAATTATTTTTAACAATAATAAATTTTTAGTTCACATAAAATGATACTTCAAAAAGGTTCTTATGAGTATACTTTATTCCATAGGACTTTTTCAAATACTTTAGGCTGAATAATTTTGAGTATACAAATGAATTTTATTAGAGAACAAAAATTTTAGCACAATAAATATTTCTCTACATGATGTCTCAATAGTTTTCTCAAAAAGATAATTTACTCTAGATTCAAATAATGTAAATTAAACTTCAATGAGAATATCAAGGTAAATCAAGAGAGCTTTCTTAATCAATATTAATGTTTGAGTGGTGATAATTAACCAAAACATAAAAGAAAAAAATTTTATAATACTTAGTTTAGATCATAAAATAATTTTCTAGGCAAAAAATTCTAAGTTTGAAACTAATCAAATTGAAGGAAAAAACTAGGAATTCAAATTTCAATCAAGATAATTATAACTAATTAAATCAAAAAATGATTTAAACATTTGTAATGAAATATCAATGAGAGAAATTAGAAGAATGAGGATCTCACTCAAGTCTTTGGAAATCTAAACAAATTTGAAAAGAACCTTGGAATAAACCTTCTCAAATTTTTTGCACAATTCTCCTTACAATGGATTATTAGAGAAGCAATAGAATTTAGCAAAAGGATGCACACCAACATAACTCCAAAAATATAAAATCAAAAGTCTCTTAGCAATGGCTCAATTTTGTGAAGTATATTGGATGTAGTCAACATAAGTAATTAAGTTTAATTGATTTTCTATGCTCTTTAAACACTTATGTATGGGATCCATGATTTGGGTGGGAAATAATATGGAAAGTACAGATGCAATAAATTATTTTGGCATAATAAAAATAGCCAACGATTAACCCTAAACACTAAACCCTAACGTATATTGGATGTAGTCGTCAAAAGTAATTTGGTTTAATTGCTTTTTTTGCTCGTTATATACTAAAGTATGGGATCCACGATTTGGGAGGGAAACAATATGGCAAGTCCTCATGCGATAATTATTTTTTGCAATATGTTTGAATTCAAATTAGAGTGAATAAGGTGGAAATTTTATAAATTTCATCTAAAGCATGAAGGGTTAAAGGGTTGAGTTATATTTAGAAAGTATGGATTAAGAAATATACATATAAATAAATAAATTATAAATGCCTGATCAAATGCCCAAAAAATCTCATATACAATAAAATACAATGAGAGTCCAAATAAGGATACACAAACATGAATTTATATAAATTTATATTAAATTTAAATGAATTCATTAATTTAATTAAATAAGAAAATTATAAACACTATAAATTAAAGATAAAATAAATTTAATTCAATTATGGAAAAATAAAATAAATTAAGCACAAGATAAAATAAATAAAATTTATTTTCAACATAAAAAAAAATTGAATGTTAACTTTATAGTTGAAATAATTATAAATCAAGTAATGTCCATATGATTTAGTAAAATGGTAATTCACATATTGCTAAAATGAATTATGATTAATATGATTATGAGATTATGATAAATGATTAATCTGATCTATGGTGAGATATTTATCAAATGTTTTGAAAAATATACAAAATGATATTTTAATCCTAGTCAAAGTTATAAGAAATTGTGCAAATTATTTTTTTGGGACATATTTTCTATGTTATAGAAAATTTGTCACCATACTTGAAATAAAGGAAATGCAAGTATAAATATGTCACACCCAAATAATATTTTAAATGATGTTGTATGCTTATTGGTTTGGAATGTAATGAGATACATGTGTTTAAAATAATTTATCCTTAAATAAACACAAATTAACTTTGGATAGTACAAAATATTAAGTAAAAGCACACAAAGAGAGTATCATAAAATTCTTATAGATGTAAGTTTAATTTCTATGCAAGGGTTGCAAGTTGGGTTTGCTTATTTAGTGAGCACTCCTTTACTAAATTGGTCACTTAAATATCATAGGTTATGGGTAAGTTTAAAAAGGTAACAACTAGAATTATAGATGGAGATAGCTAATTAGTAGTAATAATAAATGCTCATAGAATTTCCTATTATAGGAGTTTTAACATGAGTTTACCAAGTAAAATAATTAAAATCTATAAAGAAATTTTCTTTAAATACAAAAATCTAGTGACTAATCTAACTTGGGTTCAATATAAATTTCTTACAAGCACTTTCTCCTCACCTCCAAACATCGAGCTCTAAAACCAAATGTGGCGCAGTCACTAAAGGAGGAAGTGCATAGTGATTTTGCTCACCAAAGTGAAATGATGGTGTGAGAACACCAAATTTTATTGGAAGGCCAGACGCTAGGCTCCAATCAAGAGTTTTCACTCAAATTTCATAAGATAAAACATTAACTATCATTATTCCACTAATACAACAATTTTATAAAAATTGCTTGGCTCCCAAAGGGTGTGTCCCTTTGGAAAAACTTTAATTAGTTCTAAAAAATCATTCTAAAACTTGAGTTAAGTAACTCATTGCACTGATAGTCAATGTCTCTGCACTATCATCTTTGTCCCTAAACATAAAGTACTACGACTGTGGTATCGTAGTGCCAACTGTTCAGTGCCTTGGCACCAATATGACTATTACATACTAATATACTTATTTTTGATCACAACATGCATTCAACACTTAAACAAGATAAACACTTCTTCTAATACAAATTATAACACATAAAACATATATGATGACTCATAGGCCATGTCTTCTAGCTTGAGAGCTTGTGAAAGGTTTTCTTCTTTCCTTTCTTTCTTGATGTGCAACATATAAATGCAATAAAAATTAGGTCGTTTGTCAACAGATAAATTTTGTAATATTATATATTAATTTTAGATATGATTGTATATTTTTGGTGAGTTGTGATGACTCTATTTAGTTTTAGGATATTTCTATTGCATTTTTAAGCACACTAAAGAGTATGTAAGGTTTTTCAACCTAATATTTGGCTCCTGTTGAATAGATGTATAATTTGAACTAGTAGAAAGGATTTGAAGTCTAGAAAAATTTATACTTATACTTATTACTTAAATTATTTAAGCTTTTTGAGTAGAAATCAACTTCTCCTTTTTTACTTTTATTTTTTGTAAAAATAAGTAGATTTCCTAACTATTCTAGTCTATTATCTAATCATTTACAATCATCACAATACATTATTAGTTTATGTTTTGGCTATTTTGAAGCCTTACAGTGACAGAGATGAGTTCCAGATGAGCACAATTTGTGGCAAAGCTCCAGCGGGCATGACCGCTCAGAACACCAGATACCATGAGAAGTCCTCAGTTAAGCATGCTTGGGTGAGAGCAGTACTATGATGGGTGACCTCCTAGAAGTCATCGTATTGAACAATCTGATGATGCCGCCCATTTTCTTTTCTTTTCTTTTTATTTGATTTTACCCGGAGAACTTGGAGATCGACTCCAAAAATGTCATTGATGGGATGCGTTGGCCTGAAAAACTTGAGCTGTGGGGACCACGGCTAATCTGCACGTCTCGTGCGGAGGCCGCACGAAAATCTCCAAAACTTTGTGTACGATCATCTGATTCGACATTATGACCCCAATCCAGAAAGATCTCCGTGGGGTACACGATGCGCAGATGAGCCGCAGGTGCATCTGGCGGGACCCGTATATCTAATTTTGACTATTTCAAAGCACCACTGCGGCAGGGACGGGTTCCGGATGAGCATAATTTGTGGCAAATTTCCAACTAGCCGGGAAATTGTCGTGTTGAACCATTTGTTGATGCCGCCCAATTTATTTTATTTTATTTTTATTTTATTTTATTATTGACATCGTAGAACTCGGAGAACAACTCCAAAAATGTCATCGATGGGATGCCTAATACTAAAAAATACAAGCCGTGGGGCCCATGGGTTGGTCCGCGCATCTCGTGCGGAGGCCGAAATTGCCATAACTTCACTCATGATTGTCCAATTCGCCGTTATGACCCCAATCCAGAAAGATCTTTTTGGGGCACACGATGCACAGATGTGCCAAAGGTGCATCTAACGGGACCCGTATCTCCGATTTTGGCTAGTTTGAAGCCTTACCGCGGCACGGACGGGTTCCACATGAGCATAATTTACGGCAAATCACCAACGGGCATGACCTCACCAGCACACCAGATCCTATGGGAACTCTTCAGTTAAGCGTGCTTGGGCGAGGGCAGTACTATGATGTGTGACCTCATGGGATGTCATCGTGTTGAAGCATCTATTGATGATGTCCATTTTGTTTATTTTTATTTTTATTTATTTTACCATTGACGCCGAAAAACTCGACGATCGACTCCGAAAACATCATCGATGGGATGCCTTGGACTGAAAAACATGAGTCGTGGGGCCCACGTGCCTGGTCCGAGAGTCTCGTGCCGAGGCCGCACGGAAATTGCCTTAACTTCATGCAAGATCGTCGATTCAACATTATGACCCCAACTCGAAAAGATCTCCGTGGGGTGCACGACATGCAGATGAGCTGGAAGTGCATATGATGGGACTCGTATCTTCAATTTCGGGATGAGCACAATTTGTGGCAACACTCCAGCGGGCGCGATCGCACAAGCAAACAAAATCCCATGAGAACTCTTCTCTTAAGCGTGCTTGGGTGAGAGCAGTATTATGATGGGTGACCTCGAAGTCATCAAGTTGAACCATTTGTTGATGCCACCCATTTATTTTCTTTTATATTTATTTTATTTTACCGTTGACGTCACAGAACTCGGAGATCGACTCCAGAAATGTCATCGATGGAATACCTCGGACTGAAAAACACGAGCCGTGGGGCCCATGAGGTTGGTCTGCGCATCTCGTGTGGTAGCCGCACATAAATCATAACTTCACGCTCGATGGTTTGATTCGCCATTATGACCCCAATCCGAAAAAATTTGCGGAGCGCACGACACGCGGATGAGTCGCAGGTGTATCTGGCAGGACCCGTATCTTCGATTTCGACTATTTTTAAGCCTTACCGCGCCACAGAAGGGTTTCAGATGAGCACAATTTGCGAAAAACCTCTAGGGGGTGCGACCGCACCAGCACACAAGATCCCATGAGAACTTTTCATTTAAGCGTGCTTGGGCGAGAGCGGTATTATGATCAGTGGCGTCCTAGTAAGTCGTCGTGTTGAATCATCTGTTAATATCGCCCCATTATATCATTTTCTTTTTATTTTATTTTACCATTGACGTTGCAGAACTCGGAGATCGACTCCGAAAATGTCATCGATGGGATGCCTCAGAGTGAAAAACATGAGCCGTGGGGCCCACGAGACTGATCCGGGTGTCTCGTGCGGAGGCCGCATGGAAATCACCATAACTTAGCGCACGATCGTCTGATTCTCCATTATGAACCCAATCTGAAAAGGTCTCCGTGGAGCACACGACGTCCAAATGTGCCAAAGGCGCATCTAGCGGGACCCGTCTCTCCGATTTCGACTAGTTTGAAGCCTTACCGCTACAGACGGGTTCCACATGAGCATAATTACGAAAATCTCTAGAGCGGCGCACCAACACATCTCAAGAGAACTCTCGTTAAGCGTGCTTGGTGAAACGATCTTATGATGGGTGACCTCCGGGAAGTCATCGTGTTGAACCATCTGTTGATGCCGCCCATTTATTTCCTTTTATTTTTATTTTATTTTATCGTTGATATCGCAAAACTCGGAGATCGACTCCGAAAATGTCATTGATGGGATGTCTCGGACTGAAAAACATGACCGTGTGGCCCACGAGGCTCATCCGCGCGTCTCGTGTGGAGGCTGCAAGGAAATCACCATAACTTCGTGCACGGTCATCCGATTCACCATTATGACCCCAATTAAGAAAGATCTCTATGGGGCACACGACGCGCAGATGTATGGCAGGCACATCTAGCGGGACCCGTATCTCTGATTTCGGCTAGTTCGAAGCCTTACCGCGGCACGGATGGGTTCCGCATGAGCAAAATTTATGATAAACCTCCAGTGGGCGTGACCGCACCAGCACTCCAGATTACATAAAAACTCTTTAGTTAAGCATGCTTGGGAGAGAGCAGTACTATGATGGGTGACCTTCTTGGAAGTCGTCGTGTTGAACCATCTATTCATGCCGCCCATTTTATTTTCTTTTATTTTTATATATTTTATCATTGACGCCAGAGAACTCGGGAATCAGCTCCGAAAACATTGTAGATGGGATGCCTTTGACTGAAAAATACGAGCCATGGGGCCCATACGAGTGATCCGTGCATCTCGTGTGGACGCCACATGAAAATCGCCATAACTTCATGCATGATCATCCGATTCACCAATATGACCCCAATCCGGAAAGATCTTCGTGGGGCGCACAACACGTATATGTGCCTAAGGTGCATCTGGCGGGACCTATATCTCGATTTTGACTATTTTGAAGACATACCGTGGTATGGATGTGTTCCGCATGATCATAATTTATGGCAAATCTCTAGCAGGTGCGACCGCACGAACACACCAGATCCTATGAGAACTCTTTAGTTGAGCGTGCTTGGGCGAGAGTAGTAGAAGTCATCGTGTTGAACAATCTATTGATGCCACCCATTTTATTTCCTTTTATTTTTATTTTATTTTAACGTTAACACCAGAGAACTCGATGATCGACTTCAAAAATGTCATCGATGGGATGCCTCGGACTGAAAAACAAGAGTTGTGGGGCCCACACGCCTGATCCGTGCATCTCGTGCAGATGCTGCACTAAAATCACCATAACACCAGATCTGGTGGGACTCGTATCTCCAATTTTGGCTAGTTTGAAGCCTTATCGTGGCACGGATGGGTTCCATATGAGCATAATTTGCGATAAATCTCAAGCGGCGCAAGACGCCGAATCCCATGAGAACTCTTCGCTTAAGCGTGCTTGGAGTAGTCTTATGATGAGTCGCAGTAACTTATCGTGTTGAACCATCCGTTGATGCTGCTCATTTTATTTATTTTTATTTTTATTTTATTTTACGGTTGACGCCAGAGAACTCTGCGATCGACTCCGAAAATGTCATTGATAGGATGCGTCGGACTGAAAAACACGAGCCGTGGGGCCCACGTGGCGGGACCACGGGTCGTCGCGAGGTCGCAATTGACATCACGCCGCCCATGATCGTCTATTCTCCTTATGACTGAATCCAAAAGATCTCCGGGGTGCATAACGCCAGATTAGGGAGACATCGGACCCGTATCTCCGATTTGGTTATTTGAAGCCTTACACGAATGGGTTCCGCATGAGCACAATTTGCGGCAAATCTCGCGACGCAGACACAGTTCACATGAGAACTCTTCAGTGAAGCGTGCTTGGGGGAGAGCAGTACTATGATGGGTGACCTCCTGGGAAATCTTCAAGTTGAAGCATCTTTAGATGCCTCGCATTTTATTTCTTTTTATTTATATTTTATTTTAATGTTGACTCTAGAGAACTCGACGATCGGATCTAAAAATGTCATCTATGGGATGCCTCAGACTGAAAAACATGACTCGTGGGGTCCACTAGGCCGATCCGCGCGTCTCGTGTGGAGGTCGCACGAAAATCGCCACAACTTCACGCACGATCATCCGATTCGCCATTATGACCCCAATCGGGAAAGGTCTCCGTGGTGCACGCCGAGATGAAGCTGGCATCTAGCGGGACCTTATCTCCGATTTATTTTATTTGGCTAACATTGGCATGGACGGGTTCCGCATGAGCATAATTTGTGCCAAATCTCCAACGGGTGCGACCGCACCAGCACACTAGATCTAATGAGAACTCTTCAGTTAAGCGTGCATGAGCGAGAGCAGTATTATGATGGGTGACCTCCTAGAAAGTCATCGTGTTGAACAATCTGTTGATGCCACCCATTTTATTTTATTTTATTTTACTGTTGATGCCGTAGAACTCGAAAATCGACTCCAAAAACTTCATCGATTGGATCCCTCTAACTGAAAAACATGAGTCGTGGGGCCCACGCAGCTGGTCCTCGCATCTCATGCGGAGGCTACATGGATATCATGATAACTTCACGCACGTTCGTCTGATTCGCCATTATGAGCCCAATCCGGAGAGATCTCCGCATGGCGCGGATGAGCCAAAGGCGCATCTAGCGGGATCCATATCTCTGATTTTGGCTATTTCGAAGCTTTGCCGCGGCACGGACGGGTTCCACATGAGCACAATTTGCTGCAAATCTTCAACGGGCACGACCTCACCAGCACACCAGATTACATGAGAACTCTTCAGTTAAACATGCTTGGGTAAGAGTAGTACTATGATGGGTGACCTCTTAGGGAGTCGTCGTGTTGAACAATCTGTTGATGCCGCCTATTTTATTTCTTTTTATATTTATTTTATTTTACCATTGATGCCGGTGAACTCTGCGATCGACTCCAAAAATGTTGTTGATGGGATGTCTCGGACTGAAAAACATGAGCTGTGGGGCCCACGAGGCGGGTCCGCACGTCTCGTACAGTGGCTGCACGAAAATGGCCATAACTTCGTACACAATTGTGCAATTTGCCATTATGACCCCATTCTGTAAAGATCTCTGTGGGGTGCATGACATGCAGATGAGGCTCATGCGCATCTGGCGGGACCAATATCTCTGATTTTGGCTAATTCGAAGCCTAACCACGCACGGAAGGGTTCTGGATGAGCACAATTTGAGGCAAAGCTCCAGCGGGCGCAACCACACCATCACACCAGATTCCATGAGAACTCTTCAGTTAAGCCTGCTTGGGTGAGACTAGTACTATGATGGGTGACCATGGAAAGTCGTCATGTTGAACCATCTATTAATGCCACCGATTTTATTTCCTTTAATTTTTATTTTATTTTACCGTTGATGCCGGAAAACTCAGCGATTGACTTTGAAAATGTCGTTGATGGAATGCCCCGGACAAAAAAACACGAGTCGTGGGGCCCACGCGGCTGATCGCACATCTCGTGCGGAGGTTGCACATAAATCACCATAACTTCACGCACGATCATCTGATTCGCCATATGAGCCTAATCCAGAATGATCTCCGCAAGGCACACGATGCGCAGATGAGCCAGAGGCGCATCTAGCGGGATCCGTATCTCCGATTTTGGCTATTTCGAAGCCTTACTGTGACACGGATGGGTTCCGCATGAGTACAATTCATCGCAAATCTCCAATGGGAGTGACCGCACTAGCACACCAGATCACATGAGAACTCTTTAGTTAAGCGTGTTTGGCGAGGAAGCGATCTTATGATGGGTGACCTCACGGAAGTTCGTGTTAAACCATATGTTGATGCTGCCCAATTTATTTTCTTTTAATTTTATTTTATCGTTGATGCTGGAGAACTCGGCGATCAACTCCAAAAACATCATTGATGGGATGCCTCGAAATGAAAAACATGGGTTATGGGGCCCACGCGGCTGGTCTGCACATCTCGTGCAGAGGCCGCATTAAAATCGCTATAACTTCGTACATGATGGTCCGATTCGCCATTATGACCCCAATCCAAAAAGATCTCCGTGAAGCGCATGATGCGCAGATGAGCCATAGGCGCATCTAGCGGGACTCGTATCTCGATTTAGGCTATTTTGAAGGCTTACCGTGGCATAGAAGGGTTCTGGATGAGCACAATTTGTAGCAAATCTCTAGCGGGCGCGACTGGACCAGCACACCAGAACCCATGAGAACTCTTTATTTAGGCATGATTGGGCGAGAGCAGTACTATGATTGGCGATGTCCTAGTAAGTCATCGTGTTGAACCATCTATTAATGTCGCCTCTTTATATACTTTTCTTTTATTTTATTTTACCGTTCACGCCGTAGAACTCGGAGATCGACTACGAAAACGTCATTGATGGGATGCCTCGGACTAAAAAACATGAGCCATGGGGCCCACGCAGTTGATCCACACATCTCGTGCGGAAATGGAAATCACGTAACTCGCATCATCCGATTCTCCATTATGACCCCAATCTGAAAGGTCTCCATGGGGCGCACGATGCGCAGATGTGCCAAAGGCGCATCTAGCGAGACCCGTATCTCCGATTTTGGCTAGTTCAAAGCCTTACCATGGTACGGATGGGTTCCACATGAGCACAATTTACGGAAAATCTCTAGTGAGTGCCACCGGATGAGCACACCAGATCTTAAGAGAACTCTTTAGTTAAGCGTGCTTGGGTGTGAGTAGTACTATGATGGGTGACCTCCTAGGAAGTTATCGTGTTGAACCATCTATTGATGCCACCCATTTATTTCCTTTTATTATTATTTTATTTTACCAATGACGCTGCAGAACTCAGAGATTGACTTCAAAAACATCATTGATGGGATGCCTCGTGGCCGACTTGTGGGCCCGATCCACCGTCTGAGCGAGGCCGAAAATCACCATAACTTCGCACACCATCGTCCGATTCACCTTTATGACCCCAATCCGAAAAGATCTCTGTGGGGCACACGACGCACAGATGTGTCGCAGGTGCTTCTAATAGGACATGTATCTCTGATTTTGGCTAGTTCAAAGTCTTACCGCGGCACGAACGGGTTCCTCATGAGCACAATTTATGTTAAATCTCTAGCGGGCGCGACCGCACCAGCACACCAGATCCTATGAGAACTCTTCAGTTAAGCGTGTTTGCGTGAGAGTAGTACTATGATGGGTGACTCCTAGGAAGTCATTATGTTGAACCATCTTTTGATGCATCACATTTTATTTTTTTATTTGTATTTTATTTTAACGTTGACGTCAGAGAACTCGACGATCGACTCCGATAACGTCATCGACGGGATGCCTCGGACTGAAAAACATGAGCCGTAGGGCCCACTTGGTTGATCCGCACATTTCGTGTGGAGGCCACATGGAAATCACCAAAACTTTGCACACGATCGTCCAATTCACCATTATGACCCCAATCCGTAAAGATCTCCGTGGGGTGCACGACGCGTAGATGAGCTGTAGGCGCATCTGGCTGGACTTGTTTCTCCGATTTTGACTATTTCAAAGCCTTACTACAGCACGGACGGGTTCTGCATTAGCACAGTTTACAATAAATCTCTAGTGGGGGCGACCGCACTAGCACACAATATCCCATGAGAACTCTTCAATTAAGTGTTCTTGGGCGAGAGTAGTACTATGATGGTAGACCTCTTGGGAAGTCATCGTGTTGAACCATTTTTTGATGCCGCCCATTTTATTTGATTTTATTTTTATTTTATTTTATCGTTAACGTCGGAGAACTCGACAATCGACTCCAAAAATATCATCGATGGGATGCCTCGGACTGAAAAACACAAACCTTGGGGCCGACGCGGCTGATCCACGCATATCATGTGGAGGCCGCACGAAAATCTCCAAAACTTCACGCACGATCATCCGATTTGTCATTATGACCCCAATCGGAAAGATCTTTGCGTGGCGCACGCGTGTGTCTGCAGGTGCATATTGTGGGACCCATATCTCCGATTTCGGCTATTTCGTAGCCTAACTGTGGCACGGACGGGTTCCGCGAGCACAATTTGTGAAAAATCTCCAGCGGGCATGACCGCACGAGCACACCAGATCCCATGAGAACTATTCTTTTAAGCGTGCATGAGCGAGAGTAGTATTATGATGGGTGACCTCTTAGGAAATCATCGTGTTGAACCATCTGTTGATGCCGTCCATTTTATTTCTTTTATTTTTTTTATTTTACCGTTTACGCCACTGAACTCAAAGATTGACTCCAAAAATGTCATCGATGGGATGCCTCGGACTGAAAAATATGATCCGTGGGGCCCACACGGAGGCCACACAAAAAATTGGGAGATGAACTTTTGATATTTAGGGCTATCTTGTCATGCATAGAAATAGATTCTTTTTGTTCCTACAAGAACCTGCAACTTAACAATAATAATTATGAATATATTCAAGGATTTTGATGTAATGCTCAAAGTCAACCTGAATCATAATATATTCGAGGGTCTCTTCTTATAGCACGACTTCAACTTGGCTAAATATATAAAAATACCCCCTGTCTTATAGGGAAAATTCTAAATCACTTTGAAAAAGCTCTAAAATAATTTAAGAAAATATACCAATGTATGAGTTGATATATTTGATCTTAAGAGGGTTTTAACATGAAACATTGATTTCATCTACATATAGAAATTTAAAATGCCCCTTGCATAAAAAGAGAATTTTTATGGAGAAGTTTTTTTTATCTTGAGTAAGCATATTTATTTAGGAATCTCGGCACGAAGCATGATGTCGACCTAAATAGATATACTAAAAAAAAATACCCCCTGTCTTGGAGGGGGATTTCTATTGTACCTCAAGAATGCATTTATAATGTATAATACTTCTTCAGGTATCAACCATTAATTGGCGGCATTGGAATTTCACCCTTTAGGTCAATGAGCTGGTATGCCCCTCTTTGATACACTTTCTCAATGACAAAAGGGCCCTCCAAATTAGGCTCAAATTTTCCACCAATTCTTCGATTAGGAATAATTGGTTTTCTCAGCACCAAGACCAATTCTCCTTCTTGGAATGTTCAAGGCCGCACCGTATGGTCAAAAGCCCTGAACATCTTTGCTCGATAAACTTCCAGATTTTGATGAGCTTACAATCTAACTTCATCAAGCACGTCAAGTTCCTCCATTCTCAAATGAGCATTTTGATCTTTAGTTAGGTTGTATTGGATGGCTACTTGAAGTGAAGGTAACTCAACTTCAAGAAGAAGGACCACTTCAGTTCCAAATACTATTGAATAAGGATTGGCTTTAGTCAGTATCTTGTAGGTAATTCGATACGCCCATAATGCCTCTATCAGTTTGGTATGTCATTCTCTCCTATTTTTAGCTAGGATCTTCTTGATCAGTTTCACCAATTTCTTGTTGAAAACTTATGTCAAACCATTTTCCCTTGGATTATATATTGAAGAATATTGCCAATCAATTTTGTGTCGATCGACAAATCAATATATCTTTGTACTTTTGAAAGCTATGCCATTATCAGAGATTATTCAGCGCAGCACTCCAAATCTATAGACTACATTATGCGTGAAAAAGTTGATCACTCGATCAGCAGTAACTTCTTTAAATAGGGTAGCTTTAGCCCACTTAGATAAATAAGCAGTCCTACTAGGATAAAGAGGTGACTAGTTGATGATGGTGGATCAATCGGTCCAACTACATATGTACCCCAGCATTCGAATGGCCAAGATGCTATTATTGGGTGTAGTGAATTTGGAGGTTGATGGATTATATTTTCATGTACTTGACATTCATGACACCTCTTAGCATGATTAATACAACCTCTCACCATAGATGGTCAATAATAGCCCATCCTTTTGATCTTTACTGCCATCTTGGGACCTGACTGATGTGCACCACAAAGTCCTTCATGAACTTCAACCATCACTTTGCTAGCCTCATCTGTACCTAGGCATCATAGCCACATTTGATCAAAGGATCTATGATATAAAGTATTGTTGATGAAAGTATAGCGCTACATTCTCTTCTCGATTTGAGCTGCCACTGATTTATTATTTGATAATTTTCCTTCTTTAAAGTAGTCAATAAAAGGTTACCTCCAATCATGTGTCTCTTCTACAATAATGGCTTCACACTACTTTTCTGAGGTAATGTCATTGTTAGCTCTTCTTGTTATAACTCTTTGTTGGTTTCGGGGAGAATGTGGAGCAACCTGAGTCACATCCTGCTATGTAGAATTTGATAACCCCTCTACCTGTGGGGATTGGTACTTTCTTGGCTCCTGATCATGACATAATCACATTCATACTTGCTATTTTCTTATCTAATTTTTCTAAGCAATCTGCTTTGCTATTCATCTCGTGTGGAGGCCGTACTAAAATCACTAAAACATCACGCACGATCGTACGATTCATCATTATGACCACAATCCAGAAAGATCTCCACGGGGCGCACGAGGCGCAGATGTGCCGCTGGCACATCTAGCGGATCCCGTATCTCCGATTTGGGCTAGTTCGAAGCCTTACCGCGGCACGAAAGTGTTCCGCGTGAGCACAATTTGCAGAAAATCTCCAACGTGGCGCACATCGGGAGAACTCTTAAGTTAAGCGTGCTTGGGCGAGAGCAGTACTATGATGGGTGACCTTCTGGGAAGTCGTCGTGTTGAACCATATGTTAATGCCGCGCATTTTATTCCTTTTATTTGTATTTTATTTTAATGTTGACGTCGGAGAACTCGGCGATTGACTCTGAAACGTCATCGATGGGATGCCTTGGACTAAAAAACACGAGCCGTGGGGCCCAAGAGGCTGATTTGCGCGTCTCGTGGGGAGGCCGCACGGAAATCACCATAACTTCGCGCACGATCGTTATGGTAAACCTAATAACTAATAAACCTAATAACTAATAAAAAAAAACTAACTAAACTACTAAAACTATAAAATCAAAAAACTAATAAACTAAATAAACTAATTATAAAAACTAAATTAATAAACTAATAATAACTAATAATAAAATAATAACCAAAACTAAAAACCTAACTAATAAGCCTAAACTAATAACTAAACTAATAACTTACTAATAAAATAATAAATAAATTAAACCTAATAGTTTTAACTAAAAATGAATAATAACTAAACTAATAACTAACTAAAAACTAGTTAATAAAAACTAATAAACTAACTAATAATAATAATAATAATAATAATAATAACTAAACTAATAACTAATAAACTAACAACTAAACTAATAACTAAAAACTAATAATAACTAAACTAACTAACAATAATAATACAAAACCAACTAAACTAACTAAAACTAACAACTAACTAAAAAGCTAATAAATTAATAACTAACTAATAAACTAATAACTAAACTCATAAAACTAATAAACTAATACTAAACTAATAACTATTAATAATTTAAACTAAATAACTAAACTAATAACTAAATAATAAACTAAACTAATCTTAACTATCTTTGAGCTGAACTAAGTCCCCTAGCGGCATTCACTAAATAATCAGCCCTAAGTTGGGTTCAATCGTTGTCTTGCCAATAGATTACCCCAGCAACTAGTCTCTACTTTGGAGGATGTAACTCTACTAGGCTTTCTTCCTAGTACAACAACTATATACCGAAAGACATCCCTTTGGTTGGCAACTAATAAAATCTAATAAACTAAAACTAATAACTAATAAACACTAAATAACTAAATAAAAAAACAAAATAACTAAACTAATAAACTGAACTAATAACTAATAAAACTAACTAATAACTATTAATAATTACTAATAGTTAATAATAACTAATAATTAACTAATAATAATTAATAACCTAATAACTAATAAAACTAACTAATTAATAATAACTAATAATAAAAATTAATAAAACTAATAAAATTAATAAATAACTAAACTAATAACTAAACCTGAAAAATAAAACTAATAATAAAAACTAATAAACTAATAAACTAAACCTAATAATAATTAATAATAACTAATAATAAACTAATAACTAATAATAACTAATAATAATAACGAAAAACTAACTAACTAAAACTAATAACTAATCAAATTAAACTAATAAACTAATAAACTGATAACTAAAAACTAATAAACTAAACTAATTAATAATAACTAATAGAACCTAAACTAATAACTAACTAAACTAAATAACTAAACTAATAACTAACTAATAATTAACTAAAATAAACTAAAGTAAAATAAACTAAAATAATAACTAACTAAAAACTTAAAAACTAAACTAAAACTAATAACTAATAATAACTAATTAAAACTTAAATAACTAATAACTAATAAAACTAATAAATAAATAACTAATAATAAATAACTAAACAAATAAAAACTAATAAGCAAAAGTACATAATAATAACTAAAAACTAACTAATAAAACTAATAAAACTAATAACTAATAACTAATAAAATAATAACTAATAATAATAATAAAACTAACTAACTAATAACTAGTAATTAATAACAAATAAACTAACAAAATTAACTAATAAATAACTAAACTAATGAAAAATTAATAACTCATAATAATTAAAAATAATTAACTAACTAATAAACTAACTAATAACTAATTAAAACTAACTAATAAATAAAAATAATAACTAACTAATAACTAAATAACTAATAAAACTAAATAAACTATTAACTAATAAATAAATAACTAATAACTAATAATAACTAAACTAATACCTAATAATTAAACCTAAAACTAAAACTAATAAACCTAATAATAAAACAAATAAAGAACTAATAAACTAATAACTAAACTAATAATAAATAATAATAAACTAAAACTAATAAACTAACTAAACTAACTAAAACTAAACTAATAACTAACTAATAACTAAAAAAACTAATAATAACTAAAACTAATAACTAAACTAAACTAATAAATTAAATAACTAAAACTAATATACTAATAAACTAAAAACTAAATAACCAATAACTAAACCCAAACTAAACCCACAAACCTAACTAATAATAATTAACTAACTATCAAAAAAATGATAACTAAACTAATAAATATACTAACTAATAATGATAATAAACTAATAAATAATAAAACTAAAAAGCTAATAATAAAACTAAACCTAATAAACTAATAAACTAATAATAATAACTAATAATTATTAATAATAACTAACTAATAACTAATAACTAATAATAATAATAACTAAACTAATAATTAATAATAATTAACTAATAACTAAAATAAATAATTAATAATAAACTAGTAATAAAACTAATAACAATAACTAATAAAACAAACTAAACTAATAACTAAACTAAACTAAAAGACCTATAACTAAAAACCTAAAACTAATAATAACTAATAACTAAACTAAATAACTAAACTAAATAACTAAACTAATAAACTAAACTACTTACTGAACTAATTAAACTAAACTAATAATAACTAAACTAATAATAACTAATAACTAATAACTAACTACATAATAAAAAATTGATAAATAACTAATAACTAATAACTAAAAAACTAATAATAATAACTAATAAAAACTATTAATAACTAAACTAAATAACTAACTAATAATAACTAATAAACTAAACTAAAAACTAATAATTAATAACTAATAAAATAAAACTAACTAACTAATAACTAAATAAAACTAAAATAATAACTAATAATAACTAATAATAAATAATAACTAAATTAAGTAACTAGACTAATAATAATAAATAACTAATAACTAAACTAAAAAGCAAATAAAATAATAACTAATAAAAACTAATAAATAATAAATAACCTAAAACTAATAACTAACTAACTAAAAATAATAACTAAACCTAATAAACTAATAAACTAATAAACTAATAACTAACTAATAACTAACTAAAACTAATAATAAAACTAACTAACTATTAATAACTAACTAATAATAACTAATAACTAATAATAACTAACTAATAATAATAAACTAACTAATAACTAATAAACTAATAAAACAAATAACTAATAACTAATAACTAATAAACAAAATAAAACTAAATGTAACAAATAATAATTAATAAACTAAAATAATTAAGCTAATAAACCTAACTAACTAATAATAATAATAATTAAATAATAATAATAATAATAATAAATTAATAATAACTACTAACTAAGTAAGACTTATAACTTATACATAACTAATAACTAACTAATAACAATAATAACTAATAATAACTAATAATAATAAAATAAATTACTAAAACTAATAAAACTAAATAAACTAACTAAACTAAATAACTAACCTATTAAACTAAAACAAAATAATAAACTAATAAACTAATTAAATAAATATCTAATTAAAATAAATAAACTAATAATTAGCTAATAATAATAAACTAATAAACTAAAAACCCAACTAATAACTAAATAACTAACTAAACTAATAATAACTAACTAATAATAATAATAACTAAACTAAAAATATTAAACTAAAACTAATCATAATTAATAACTAATAATAAATAACTAAACTAAATAATAACTAAATAAACTAACTAATAAAAGCTAAACTAACTAATAACTAATAAAACTAATAAATAGCTAAACCAATAACTAATAACTACAACTAATAATAATAGTAATAATAATAATAATAATAATAATAATAATAATCTAATAACTAATAAAAACTAAAAAGTAAAAACTAATAAAAACTAAATAAGCTAATAAAATAATAAATAAAAAACTAAACTAAAAAATTAATAACTAATAATAAAATAATGACTAATAATAACTAATAACTAATAACTAAAATAATTAACTACTAATAACTAACTAAAATAACTAATAACTAACTAATAACTAAAACAAAACAAAAAACTAATAACTAATAAAATAATAAACTAAAAAATAACTAAAGAAAATAACTAATAACTAACTAAACTAACTAAAACTAAAATAATTATTAATAACTAACTAATAAAACCAAACCTACACTAATAACTAATAAGTAACTAATAATAAAAAATTAAACTAATAACTAATAATAACTAACTAATAATAACTAAATAAATAACTAAAATTAAAAAAATAAAAAAAAAGTAAACTAATAATATAACTAAACCTAAAACTAATATAATAACTAATAAAATAAACTAATAAAAAAATAAACATAAAACAACTAACTAAATAATAATAAAACTAAAAAACTCATAATAATAATAATAACTAACTAAACGATAACAACTAAAATAACTATAACAATAATAAACTAATAATAACTAAAACTAATAATAATATAATAACAATAAAACTAAACTAATAACTAATAATAACTAAATAATAACTAGATAATAACTAACTAATAAAACTAATAACTAAAAACTAATAAACTATTAACTAACTAAAACTAATAAACTAATAATAAATAAACTAATAACTAATAATAAACTAATAAACTATTAAATAACTAGTAATAATAATCTAACTAATAAACTAACAACTAATAATAATAAAAATAATGACTAACTAAACAAATAACTAACTAATAATATATTAATAACTAATAACTAACTAAATAATAAATAACTAACTAATAACTAACAAAAAAAAAAAACTAATAATAAAAAATTGAAAAAACTAATAATAATTAATAAAACTAAAAAAATTAAACTAACCAATAATTAATAATTAATAATAATTAACTAGCTAATAATAATAACTAATAACTAAATAACTAAATAACTAAATTTAAAAACTAAAAAAAAACCTAAAACTAACTAATAAAAAACTAATAAACTAAAATAATAACTAAATAATAATAACTAATAAAACTAAATAAATAACTAATAATAACTAAATAAAAAACTAATAAAACTAATAAAAAATCTAATAAACTAAACTAATAAAAATAACTAAATAAAACTAACTAATAACTAACTAAAACCTAATAACTAAATAACTAAAACTAATAAAAACTAATTAAATAACTAATAACTAAACTAACTAATAATAATAAAACTAACTAATAAAACTAATAATAAATAACTAATAAAACTAAATAACTAAATAATAAAACCTAATAAATAAATAAAAAAACTAAGTAACTAAAAACTAAACCTAATAACTAAACTAAATATTAAAAACTAATGAACTTAATAATAATAAATAATAAAACATAATAAAATAAATAATAACTAATAACTAACTAATAAATAATAATAAAAAATAATAATAACATAGCACTAACTAACTAATAAAACTAAAATAATTAACTAATAACTAAATAATAAAACTAGACTAAACTAATAATAATAACTAAACTAATAACCAATAAATAATAACTAAAGCTAATAAGTAAACTAATAACTAATAAAGAATAATAATAATAAACTAATAATAAACCTAATAAAACTAATAAAATGAAATAACTAATAATAAAATAATAATAATAACTAACTAATAAATAACTAAATAACTAATAGAAGCTAATAATAATAAACCTAAAAAACTAATAAATTAACTAAATTAAATAAACTAAACTAACTATAATAACTAATAAAACTAACTCAAACTAAAACTAAAATCTAATAAACAAATAATAACAAATAACTAATAAAAATAACTAAAACTAAATTAATAACTAAAAACTAAAACTAATAAACTAACTCAATAAACTAATAAAAGAAATAAAACTAAACTAATAAGTAATAATAACAAACTAATAATAATAATAATAAGTATAATAACTAAATAAATAACTAATAACAAACTAAAATAATATGTAATAATAACTTATAATAACTAACTAATAAATTTATAAAACTAATTACTTATAACTAACTAAAATTAATAACTAAACTAATAACTAAATAATAATAAACCTAATAAACTAAACTAATAACTAAAACTAATAATAATAAACTAATAAATAACTAATAAACTAAAATAACTAAATAAAACTAATAAATAAAAAATAATAAAACTAAAAAACTAATAAACTAATAACTAATAACTAAATACTAAAAACTAAATAACTAATAAAACTAAAAAATTAAAAAACTAAATAACTAAATGAACTAAAAACTAATTGTAACTAATCACTAATAAAACTAATAAACTAAAACTAACTAAACTAATACCTAATAAACTAACTAAATAAACTAATAATAACTAATAAAATATCTAATAACTAATAAACTAATAATTAACTAAAACTAAATACTCAATAATAACTAACAAAAAAAATAACCTAAAACTAATTAACTAATAATTAATAAATAATAACTAATAAACTAAATAACTAAATAATAAATAAATAATAACTAATAAACTAAATAACTAACTAACTAATAACTAAAACTAATAAACTAAATAAATAACTAACTAATAATAACTAATAATAAACTAAATAATAACTAACTAATAATAATAAAAAAATAAACTAATAACTAACTAAATAACTAACTAATAATAATGAAATAACTAACTAAAATAAAAACTAATAAAACTGATAAAATAAACTAAAAACTAATAAGTAAACCTAACTAATAACTAATAATAAAACTAAACCTAATAACTACTAATAAAACTAATAAAACTAACTAATAAATAAAAACTAAAACTAATAATAATAATAATAACTAATAACTAACCAACTAACTAATAAATAAAATTAAAAAAACTAAACTAAATAACTAATAAACTAATAATAATAACTAACTAACTAATAAATTAATAAACTAACAAAACTAATAAACTAATAATAAAAATAACTAACTAATAATAATAATAACTAATTAAATAACTAACTAAAAACTAATAATAAACTAAATAATTAATAAAACTAACTAACTAAAACTAATAAAATAAACTAAAACTAAATAAACTAAAAATTATTAAACTAATAAACTAACAAAGTAATAAACTAATAAAATAATAACTAACTAATAACTAATAAACTAATAAGTAATAAAACAAACTAACTAAAAACTAAATAACTAATTAATAACTAATAACCTAATAAAACTAATAATAACTAAACAAAAAATCTAATAACTAATAACTAACAAACTAACTAATAACTAAATTAAAACTAACCTAAATAATAAATAATAATAAACTAAACTAACTAACTAATAAATAAGCTAAAATTAATAACTAGTAAACCTAATAATAACTAAATAAACTAATAACTAATAACTAAATAACTAAATAACTAATAATAACTAAACCAATAACTAATAAAACTAAACTAATAAGTAACTACCTAATAACTAATAATAAAACTAATAACTAAAACTAATAAAAACTAAAAAAACATAATAACTAAAACTAACTAATAAACTAACTAATAAAAACTAATAACTAATAACTAATAACTAAAACTAAAACTAAAACTAAAAACTAACTAAAACTAATAACTAATAAAATGAACTAATAAACTAAACTAACTAATAACTAAAAAAAACTAATAATAATAATAAATAATAACTAACTAACTAATAACTAATAATAATAACTAACTAAAACTAATTAATAAAACTAATAACTAACTAAAACTAATTTAACTAAACTAATAACTAATAATAACTAAATTAAAAACTAAACTAATAACTAATCATAATAACTAAACTAATAACTAAACTAAATAACTAAATAACTAAAAATTACTAATAACTAAAACTAAACAAACTAATAAATAATAAACTAATAACTAACTAATAATAAACTAATAATAAAAAACTAATTAATAAAAACTAACTAAACTAAATAACTAATAAATAATAATAAATAACTAAACTAAATAATAATTAAACTAATAACCTAAAATAATAAATAAAACTAATAACTAATAATAACTAACTAATAATAAAATAACTAAAACTAACTAACTAAACTAATAAAACTAACTAAAACTAATAACTAACTAAAACTAATAAAATAAAAATAAAATAATAAAAATAACTAAAAAACTAATTAATAAATAAATAACTAATAACTAAAAATAATAAAACTAATAAACTAATAATAATAAAAATAACTAACTAATAATAATAACTTATAATATCTAACTAAAAATAACTAATAAATAACTACAAAATAATCACTAAACTAATAATAATGACTAAAAATAATAAACTAATAATTAATAATAAAATAATAAAATAACAAATAAAATTAAACTAAAACTAGCTAACTAATAAATAATAAACTAACTAACTAATAAAATTAACTAATAATAAATAATAATATTAAAACTAACTAAACACACTAAAAATAATAATAACTAACTAATAAATAACTAATAATAGTAAATTAATAACTAATAATAACTAAATTAAACTAATAACTAATAATAAAACTAATAACTAATAACTAATAAAACCTAAATAACTAACTAAAACTAAGCCTAAAACTAATAAAACTAATAACTAAATAACTAACTAATAATAACTAAAAACTAAACTAATAACTAAATTAAAACATAATTAATAAACTAAAACCTATATAACTAATAAACTAAAGCTAATAAACTAAATAACTAAATTATAACTAACTTAACTTAATAATTAAAACTAATAAAACTAATAACTAACTAATAACTAAAACCAATAATTAAATAAATAACTTAAAAAAACTAACTAAACTAATAACTAATAATAACTAAATAACTAACTAATAAAAATTATTAATAAAACTAATAATAATAAACTAATAAACTAAAAACTAAATAACCAAAATAAAACTAACTAAATTAAACAAAAAACTAATAAATAATAAACTAAAAAATAAATAACTAAACTAATAACAAATAAATAATAAAACTAATAGCTAAAACTAAATAAAACTAACTAATAAATAACTAATAATACTAACTAAACTAACTAAATCTAATAATAATAACTAAAACTAAAATAAACTAAAACTAAATAATAAAATAAATAATAATAATAACTAATAAAAACTAAAAATAAAACTAAACTAATAACTAATAAACAAATAAGTAACTAATAGTAAAAAATAAACTAATAACTAAATAAAACTAACTAAACTAATCCTAATAACTAATGAAAACTTATAAAACTAATAATAACTAACTAATAATAAAACTAAATAATTAAATAATAACTAATAAACTAATAAACTAATAATAAACTAAAACTAATAACTAAACTGAATAACTAAAAAACTAACTAACTAATAAATAATAACTAAATAATAAACTAACTAACTAACAAACTAATAACTAAATAACTAATTAATAACTAATAAATCCTTATAAACTAAATAAAAATAATAATAAATAAGTAAATAACTAACTAATAAACTAATAATTAATTAAAATTAATAACTAATAACTAAAAACTTAAACTAAATGAAAACTAAACTAACTTAACTAATAACTAAACTAATAATAATAATAACTAACTAAACCTAATAAAATTAATAACTAATAAAACTACCTAAACTAATAACTAATAACTAACTAATAACTAAACTAATAACTAAACTAACTAAATAATTATAACTAAACTAAAAACCTAATAAAACTAATAACTAATAATAAACAAATAATAATAACTAATAATAAATAAAACTAATAATAATAAAATAATAAAACTAACTAAAAATTAGAACTAATAAACTAATAACTAAACTAACTAATAATAATTATACTAACTAAAAAACTAAACTAATAAATAAACTAATAACTAATAATAAATAAACTAATAACTTAAAACTAATAATAACTAATAATAATAACTACAAAACTAAACTAATAACTAATAACTAATAAAACCTAATAAATAAACTAATAAAACTAATAAAAAACTAATAAATAATGAACTAATAACTAACTAATAACTAATAAACTTATAAAACTAACTAATAATAAAAAATAACTAATAACTATAATAATAACTAAAAACTAAATAAAACTAAACTAATAACTAAATAACTAATAATAATAATAACTAACTAACTAATAAAATAAACAAATAATAAAACTAACTAAAACTAACTAATAATAATTAATAATTAAAACTAAATAACTAAACCAAAAATAATAATAATAAACCTAATAAAACTAAACTAAAATTAATAAAACTAACTAAAACTAATAAAACTAAAAAAACTAAATAGCTAAATAACTAAACTAACTAAAAAACTAAATAATTAACTAATAACTAATAATAATAAACCTAATAAAACTAAACTAAAACTAATAAAACAAACTAAAACTAATAAAATTAATAAAATTAAATAACTAAATAACTAAACTAATAACTGAAAAATTAAATAACTAACTAATAACTAATAAATAAATAACTAACAAAACTAAAACTAATAACTAATAACTAATAAGCTAATAAACTAATAACTAACTAGTAACTAAACTAATAATAATTAATAGCTAAAACTAACTAACTAATAGCTAAAACTAATAATAAATAATAATAACTAATAACTAATAACTAATATTAACTAAATAATAATAATAATAATAACTAACTAATAAATAATAAACTAATATAACTAATAACTAATAATAATAAACTAAAACCCAATAAATCAATAAAACTAATAATAACTAAACTAATAACTAATAACTAATAAATAATAAATAATAACTAACTAAAAGTAATAATAATAAAACTAATAAAACTAATAAAACTAATAACTAACTAATAATTAACTAATAACTAATAATAATTAAAATTAATAATAAATAACTAACTAATAATAATAACTAGCTAATAATAAAACTAATAACTAATAAACCTAATAATAACTAAACTAAAAACTAGCTAATAATAACTAAACTAATAACTAATAAAAAGTAAATAAAAAACTAAAAAACTAATTAACTAATAACTAATAACTAATAAATAATAATAAAAAGTAACTAATTAACTAAAAAACTAACCTAAAACTAATAATAATAACTTTAATAACTAACTAATAAAAACCAACTAAAACTTATAACTAATAATA
>CM038216.1:113034659-113107054 GCA_021442155.1 Cymbidium sinense
AACCTAACTAATAACTAACTAAACTAATAACTAAACTAATAAACTAATAAATTAATAATAACTAAACTAATGAAACAAATAAAACTAAAAAATAAATGTTAATAATTAGTAACTAAAATAATAAATAATAATAAGTAATAACTAATAACTAATAATAATAGTAAAATAATAATAATAAAACTAAATAAATAACTAATAATAACTAAACTAAATCTAAATTAACTAAATAATAACTAAATAACTAAACTAATAATAATAATAACTAATAAAAGTTAATAACTAACTAAAAATAAAAAAATAAAAACTAAAACTAATAACTAATAACAAATTATAAACTAAAATCTAATAATAACTAATAACTAACTAATAAATAAAACCTAATAAACTAAAAAACTAACTAAACTAATAAATAATAAAACTAAATAACTAATAAAACTAACTAAATAAACCTAATAACTAAACCCAAATAAAAAACTAATAACTAATAATAACTAACTAATAACTAATAATAACTAAATAATAATAATTAAAAACTAAAACTAAACTAATAACTAATAAAACTAATAAAACTAATCACTAAACTAATAAACTAATAATAATAACAAATAAATATAAAAACAAATAAAACTAACTAATAATAAAATTAATAAATAATAACTAACTAATAACTAATAACTAATAATAATAATAAAATAATAATAATAATAATAATAATAATAATAACTAATAACTAACTCACTAATAACTAATACAAACTAATAACTAAAAATAAACTAACTAACTAATCTAATAACTAATAAAAATAACTAAACAAATAACTAATAACTAATAATAAAACTAATAAAACTAATAAAATAATAATAATAACTAATAAAATAATAAAACTAACTAAACTAAATAAATAACTAATAATTAAACTAATAAACTAATAACTAAAATAACTAAACTAATAACTCATAAACTAATAAAAATATAAATAATAATCAAACTAATAAACTAAAACTTAATGAAATAAATAACTAAACTAATAACCAATAATAATAACCAATAATAAAATAACTAAACTAAAAACTAATAATAATAAACTAAATAATAAAATGAATAAACTAATAAACTAATAACTAATAACTAATAAATAATAAATAATAACTAACTAACTAATAAACTAATAACTAATAAAACCTAATAAAATAATAATTAAACTAAAACTAAATAATTAATAATAATAATAATAACTAATAATAATAATAACTAAACTAATAAACTAATAATTAATAAATAACTAACAGTAAATAATAAATAACAAACTAAATAACTAAACTAAAATAATAACTAATGATAACCAATAACCTAATAACTAATAACTAATAAATAAACTTATAATAACAAAAAAAATAAACAAACTAATTAACTAACTAATAACTAATAAAACTAATAAACTAATAATAATAAACTAACTAATAACTAATAAACTAAAAACTAATAATAATAACTAATAATAAACTAATAAACTAAATAATAAAACTAAGTAACTAATAATAACTAATAATTAATAACTAACTAATAATAATAATAATAAAATAACTAAACTAATAACTAACTAATAATCATAAACTAAAACTAAATAACTAAACTAATAGCTAAATAATTAAACTAATAATCTAATAACTAATAACTAATAATAAAACTAAAACTAAAACTAAACTAATAATAAAAAATAACTAATAATAACTTATAAAATAATTAATAATAAAAACTAATAACTAGTAAAACTAACTAAACTAACTAAACTAATAACTAAATAACTAAACTAAAAAAACTAATAAAAATTAATAACTAATAATAACTAATAAAACTAATACCTAAAACTAAACTAAATAATAAAACTAAATAACTAATAAAAACTAAATAACCTATAATAACTAAACTAATAAACTAATAAAACTAATAACTAACTAATAATAAACTAATAAACTAACTAACTAATAATAATAATTAATAAACTAAAATTCAAATAATAAAAAAACTAAACTAAAAAAACTAATAATACTAAACCAATAATAAACTAATAACTAATAACCAACTAAAAAACCAAAAAATAATTAATAATAATAACTAAACTAAACTAAATAAACTAAATAACTAAACTAATAACCAATAACCAACTAAAAATTAATAACCAAAACTAACCAATAACCAATAATACTAAAACCAAATAAGTAACTAAGAAAATAAAACTAAACTAATAAAGCTAATAATAATTAAAATAACTAACTAGTAATAACTAACCTAATAACTAAACTAATAACTAAAAAACTATAATAACTAAAAAAATAACTAACTAATAAATAAACTAACTAATAACTAAACTAATAACTAATAATAAACTAAATAACTAAATAACTAACTAAATAATAACTAATAAACTAAATAACTAACTAAGTAATAACTAAACTAAAAAATAATAACTTAACTAATAATAAAACCTAACTAAAAAACTAATAAAATATACTAATAACTAATAGGTAATTAATAAATAAACTAATTAAAAACTATTAACTAAAACTAAACTAATAAAACCTAATAAAACAAAAAAATAACTAACTAAATAACAAACTAAACTAATAATAACTAAATAACTAACTAATAATAAACTAACAAACTAAAAAACTAAACTAAACCTTATAACTAAATAATAATAAACTAAATAAAAACTAATAATAAACTAAAACATAATAATTATAAACTAAACTAATAATAAAATAAAACTAATAACTAATAAAACTAATAACTAATAAACTAATAACTAAAAATTACTAAACCAATAACTAATAACTAATAAAATAACTAACTAATAATAACTAATACACTAATAACTAATTAATAAAACTAAATAACTAACTAACTAACTAATAACTAATGAATAAACTAAAACTAATAAATAAACTTAAAATAAAACTAAACTAATAACTAAAAAAATAAACTAAATAACTATAATAAATTAATAACTAAATTAATAAACTAATAACTAAAACTAACTAATAATAAACCTAATAAACTAAAAAAAATAACTAACTAAACCTAAAACTAATAAACTAATAACTAATAAATAATATTAACCAAAAAAAAAATTAATGATCTAACTAAAACCAAACCAAAAAACTAACCAACTAAAAACTAACTAATAATTAACTAAAAACTAATAATAACTAATAACTAACTAACTAACTTAATAAAAATAAAAAAAATGAATAACTAATAAACTAATAAAACTAATAACTAATAATAAAAACTAATAATAATAAAAACTTAATAATAATACTAACTAAAACTAATAAAAACTAAACTAATAATAACTAAACTAATAAACTAATAACCTAATAATACTAAATAACTAAACTAATAATGAATAATAACTAATAATAAAACTAACTAACTAACTAACTAATAACATAAAACTAAAAACTAATAACTAACTAATAACTAAACTAATAAATAAAAAAATTAAAAATCATAAACTAATAACTAAAAAACCTAACTAAACCTAACTAATAAACTAATAATAACTAATAAACTAATAAAATAACTAAATAACTAAAATAATAACTAAATTAAAAACTAAATAACTAACTAAAATAAAAAATAATAACCCACTAATAAAACTAATCACTAATAAAAACTAACTAAATAAATAACTAATAATAATAAATAAACTAAAAAACTAATAATAACTAAATTTATAACTAATAAAACTAACTAAACTAATAACTAATAACTAATAAAAACTAAAACTAATAAACTAAACTAAAATACTAATAACTAATAATAATAACTAATAACTAATAACTAACTAATAACTAAACTAATAACTAAATAATTACTAAACTAAATAACTAAAAAACTAAAAAATAAAACTAAAAACTAATAAAAATAACTAAACTAAATGAAGAAAATAATAAAGAAATAATAATAATAATAAAATTAAAACTAACTAATAACTAATAAAAAATTAATAGTAACTTATAAGCTAATAAACTAAATAACAAACTAATAATAGTAATAATAACTAATAATAATAACTAATAATAACTAATAACTAACTAATAAAACCATAAACTAACAATCCAACCAATTAATAGTAATAACCAAATAACTAATAACTAATAATAAAAAACTAAAAACTAATAATAAAACTAACTATCTAATAAACCAAACTAATAACTAACCAAAAAAACTAAATAAACTAAATAATAAATAACCAATAAACCAATAACCAATAATTAATATTAAATAATAACTAATAAAACTAATAAACTAATAACTAAACTAATAAATAATAAACTAATAAATAATAAAAATAAACTCATAAAACTAATAACTAATAATAACTAAACTAATAATAAAATAATAAAAACTAATAACAAATAACTAACTAAAATAAATAAACAAAGAAACTAATAAACTAGAACCTAATAAACTAAAACTAAACTAACTAAAATAATAATAACTAATAATTAAACCTAATAACTAATAAATAAATAACTAAACTAATAATAAAAAACTAAAAACCTAAATAATTAAACTAATAAAACTAATAATTAATAACTAATAACTAACTAAAACTAATAACTAAACTAAAAAACTAAATAATAACTAATAAACTAATAAATTAAAAACTAATTATTAAAATAACTAAACTAATAACTAATAAACTAAAAAACTAATAAACTTAAAACTAATAATAACTAAACCCTAAAAAAATAAAAACCTAAACCAAAACTAAATAAACTTAAAAATAAAATTAAATAGAAAACCTAAATCTGAATAAAATAAAATCTCAACTAAAACATAAAAATAAATTGAAACTAAAAGGTAAACTAAATAAACCTAGGCTTACCAATTTACTTAATTTAAAATTAACAATGAATTAAATAAATAAATAAATAACCCTAACCCTAAACTCTATACCCTAAACCCTAACTCCTAAACCCTAAACCCTAAACCCAAAATCATAAACACTAAACCCTAAACCCAAAATTTTGAACCCTAAACCCTAAAACCTACAACTATAATCCATAAACTCTAATCCCTAAATCCTAAAAGCCTAAAAACCTAAACCTAAACTAAATAAAACCTAAAAATAAAATAAATAAAAAACCTAAACCTAAATAAAATAAAAAAATAAATAAAAATAAAAACTTATTTTAAAACCTAAACCTAAACCTAGAAATAAAATAAAATAAAAAATAAAAACCTAAACTAAACTAAAAATTAAAATAAACCTTAAAATAAAAAACCTAAATAAAATAAAGACTAAACATAAAATAAAAATAAAATAAACCTAAAATAAAATAAAATAAAAACTAAATAAAAACTTAAACCTAAAAATAAACCTAAAAGTAAAACTTAATAATAAATAAAAAAGAAAACTTGAACCATAAAATAAAATAAACTAAACCTAAATTAAAAACAAAATAAATTAAATAAAATAAACCTTGACCTAAACTAAAATAACCCTAAAGCCTAAACCATAAACTGTAAAGACTAAAAACTTAAAATCATAAACCAAAACTAAATAAAACTTAAAAATAAAATAAATAGATAAACATAAACCTAAATAAATTAAAAAAATTAGATAAAATAAAAACCTAAGCTATACCTAAGCCTAAGCCTAAGCCTAAACCTAAACTTAAAAATAAAATAAAATAAAAAATAAAAACTAAACTAAAATAAAATTATTAAAAACGTAAACTAAATTAAAAAAATAAAATAAACCTAAAACTAAAAAACTTAAATGAAATAAAAACTAAACTTAAAATAAAAATAAAATAAACCTAAAAAAAATAAAATAAAAACTAAATTAAAACCTAAACCTAAAAAAATAAACCTACAAATAAATTTTAAAAAAAACCTAAACCCTAAACCAAAAAAAATAAACCTAAATCTAAAATAAAATAAAGTAAACATAAACCTAAACTCAAAATAAAATAAATCTAAAAATAAAACCCAAATAAAATAAAACTAAATGTAAAAGAAAATAAAATAAAATAAAATAAAATAAAACTAAATATAATCCTAAACTTAAAAAATAAAAAAAAAATAAAACCTAAAAATAAATAAAAAGGAAAACACCTAAACCTAAATAAAAATAAAATAATAAGATAAAATAAAAAACTAAACTAAAACCTAAACCTAACCCTAATAATAAAATAAAATAAAAAATAAAAACTAAATTAAAATAAAATTATTAAAAACATAAACGAAACTAAAAATAAAATAAACCTACAAATAAAAAACCTAAATAAAATAAAAATAAAATAAACCTAAAATAAAATATAATAAAAATGAATTACAAACCTAAACCTAAAAAAACATAAAAATAAATAAATAAATAAAACCTATACCCTAAACTAAAAAAACCAAAAACTAAAATACAAATAAAATAAACCTAAACCTAAATTAAAATAAACTAAATAAAACCTAAACTTAAAATAAACTAAACATAAACCTGAACCTAAACTAAATATAATAAAATAAAACTAAAAATAAACCTAAACCTAAATTAAAAAAATAAAACCTAGAAATAAACCAAGAAAAAAAACCTAGAACCTAAACCTAAAAAAAATAAAATAAAAACCTAAACCTAAACTTAAAAATAAAAAATAAAAATAAAACTAAACTAAAAAATAAACCTAGATCTAAACCTAAACCTAAAAATAAACTAAAATAAAAAACCTATAATAAATAAACTAAACTAAATAAAAATAAAAATAAACCTAAATATAAATAAAAAATAAAATAAACTAAAATAAATAAAAAATAAACTAAATAATAATAACTTATTAGTTATTAATTTTTTAGTTCTTATTTATTATTTTATTAGTTTAGTATTAGTTTATTAGTTTAGTTAGTTTTTATTAGTTATTAGTTATTAGTTTTTATTAGTTATTAGATTATCATTATTATTATTATTAGTTTTAATTTTTAGTTATTAGTTTAGTTATTTATTATTTTTATTAGTTATTAGTTAGTTTAATTTTTATTAGTTAGTTTATTTAGTTATTATTTAGTTTAGTTATTTATTATTTATTATTAGTTATTAGTTATTATTATTATTATTATTAGTTATTATTAGTTTAGTTAGTAATTTAGTTATTTGTTAGGTTTTTAGTTTATTAGTTTATTATTATTGGTTAGTTATTAGTTTATTAGTTTTAATTAATTCTTTATTTAGTTAGCTATTATTAGTTATTAGTTATTTAGTTTTTAGTTAATTATTAAGTTTAGTTATTAGTTATTTTTGTTAGTTAGTTTATTTAGTATTATTAATTTTTAGTTATTTAGTTTATTATTATTAGTTATTTTTAGTTATTATTTATTAGTTAGTTAGTTAGTTAGTTTATTAGTTATTATTAATTATTATATTTATTATTTTAGTTAGTTATTAGCTTATTAGTTATTAATTTAATTATTATTATTAGTTTTATTTTTAGTTATTATTTATTAATTTATTAAGTTCAATTTAGTTTTTTAGGTTTATTTTATTATTTGTTTAAATTAGTTATTAGATACTTATTAGTTTAGTTTAGTTGTTATTATTAGTTATTAATTTATTAGTTATTTAGTTTATTAATTTATTTATTTTTTATTTTAGTTATTATTAGTTATTAGTTTTTAGTTTAGTTAGTTTAGTTATTTTATTATTAGTTATTATTAGTTATTATTTTATTAGTTTTAGTTATTAGTTTTTTATTAGTTAGTTATTTAGTTATAGTTTTTAGTTTAGTTAGTTTAGTTATTAGTATTATTTAGTTTATTAGTTATTAGTTTATTAATTTTAGTTATTAGTTATTATTTAGTTATTTATTAGTTTATTTGAGTTATTATTATTATTAGGTTTTATTAGTTTATTAGTTTTAGTTACTTTATTAGTTATTAGTTTAGTTTTCTTAGTTTTTAGTTTTATTAGTTAATTTGGTTATTAGTTATCAGTAATTAATTATTATTAGTTTTAGTTAGTTATATTAGTTATAAGTTTATTAGGTTTTAAGTTATTATTAGTTTTATTATTTATTTTTTGTAATGATTTAGTCTATTAGTTATTAGTTAGTTACTATTTGTGAGTTTATAATTATTAGTTATTAGTTGTTATTTAATTTTATTAGTTATTATTATTATTAGTTTTAATTATTATTATTTATTATTATTATTTAATTATTACTTATTAGTTTTAGTTATTGTTAGTTTTTATTTGTTATTATTAGTTTATTAGTTATATTAGGTTTTAGGTTTCGTTTCATTATTATTATTCATTTTTATTAGTTATTAGTTATTATTATTAGTTTTAGTTTTTTAGTTTATTATTATTTAGTTTTATTTGTTTTAATTTATTGGAGGTTTATTATTTACTTTATTAGTTAGTTTTATTAGTTTAGTTATTATTAGTTTAGTTTATTATTAGTTATTTAGTTTATTTTATTAATTATTAGTTTTTATTTATTTTAGTTATTACTTAGTTATTTAGTTATTATTAGTTAGTTATTTATTTAATTATTATTAATTTTTTTTATTTAGTTTATTTGTTACTATTTTAGTTAGTTCAATTAGTTTTTTATTAGTTTTTAATTATTAGTTTATTTGTGTTATTATTTGGTTTTTAGTTATTAGTTATTAGTCATTAGTTAGTTTTAGTTATTTTTTTAGTTTATTTGTTAGTTTATTTAGTTATTAGTTAGTTATTATTATTATTATTAGTTAGTTATTAGTTTATTATTTTAGTTATTAGTTTTTTAGTTAGTTAATTTATTAGTTATTAGTTAGTTTAGTTTATTAGGTTTTATTAGTTATTATCATTATTATTAATTAGTTATTAGTTTATAATTTTAGTTATTAGTTTATTTGTTAGTTAGTTTATTAGTTATTAGTTAGTTTAGTTTATTAGGTTTTATTAGTTTTTACTAGTTATTTAGGTTTCAGTTTAGTTAGTTTTTATTTAGTTTAATAATTAGTTATTTTATTATTAGTTTATTAGTTTTATTATTATTATTATTTATTAGTTTTAATTTTTTAGTTATTATTAGTTTTAGTTTACTTAGTTTTTTAGTTTTTATTATCTATTATTTGTTATTATTAGTTATTAGTTTAGTTAGTTAATAGCTTTTATTAGGTTACTAGTTTTCATTATTTATTAATTTTATAAGTTAGTTAGTTATTTACTTTATTAGTTTTTAATTAATTTAGTTTTCTTAGTTAGTTTAGTTATTTAGTTTTATTTATTAGTTATTTGTTTAGTTGTTTAGTTTATTATTATTAGTTATTTAGTTTTATTATTAGTTTTTAATTTATTTTTAGTTATTATTTAGTTTATTTAGTTTAGTTTTATTAGTTATTATTAGTTATTTATTAGTTAGTTATTAGTTTATTATTTTAGTTATTAGTTATTAGTTATTATTATTATTAGTTTTAGGTATTATTTTATTTATTTTTATTAGTTATTTGTATAGTTAGTTGTTTAATTTTAATTTAGTTTTTTTAGTTTTAGTTATTAGTTATTTTTAGTTCATTACTAGTTATTATTAGTTAGTTTTATTATTATTAGTTTATTAGTTAGTTAGTTTAGTTATTATTATTAGGTTTAGTTTATTATTATTAATTTTATTCATTTTATTATTATTATTAGTTATTTTTATTCTTTTATTAGTTATTAGGTTTTATTAGTTTTAGTTATTTATTATTAGTTATTAGTTTTCTTAGGTTTTAGTTTTATTAGTTATTTATTAGGTTAGTTTTAGTTTAATTAGTTTATTATTTTTATTAGTTATTTATTATTAGTTATTATTAGTTTATTTAGTTATTAGTTTTAGTTTTATTAGTTTTTAGTTTAGTTTTTTAATTTGTTTATTAGTTTATTTGTTAGTTAGTTATTATTATTAGTTTTTAGTTTATTATTAGTTAGTTATTTGTTTTATAAATAAGTTTTAGTTATTAGTTTAGGGTTATTATTAGTTTTAGTTATTATTATTATTATTATTATTATTATTATTATTATTATTATTATTATTATTATTATTATTATTATTATTATTATTATTATTAGTTATTAGTTAGTTTTATTTTCTTTGGTTTAGATTTTTTAGTTTATATTAGTTTATTAGTAAGTTAGTTTTAATTAGTTTTATTAGTTTAGTTAGTTAGTTTAGTTTAGTTATTAGTTTATTAGTTTTAGTAGTTAGTTTTATTAGTTTTTATTTTATTAGTTATTATTAGGTAGGTTATTAGCTTTTTATTACATTTTATTATTAGTTATTATTAGTTAGTTATTTTATTAGTTATTAGTTTAGTTTGGTTATTTAGGTTATTAGCTTTGGGTTTTTATTATTAATTAATTATTAGTTATTTATTAGTTTTATTATTTAGTTTATTATTATAGTTTATTAGTTATTAGTTTAGTTATTAGTTTTAGTTTATTAGTTTAGTTTATTAGTTTTTAGTTATTAGTTTTATTAGTTTTATTATATTATTATTAGTTTGTTAGTTTTATTTTATTAGTTTAGTTATTTAGGTTTATTATTATTTATTAGTTAGTTTTATTTTATTTAGTTTAGTTATTAGTTTTATTAGTTTTATTATTATTATTATTTATTATTAGGTTAGCTTTTATTAGTTATTAGTTCTTAGTTTATTTATTTGTTTAGTTATTTAGTAATTATTTTAGTTTTAGTTATTAGTTTTTTTAGGTTTTATTAGTTTAGTTATTAGTTATTAGTTAGTTAGTTTAGTTATTTTTTATTTTACTTAATAGTTTAGTTATTAGTTATTATTAGTTAGTTAGTTATTATTAGTTTTAGTATATTATTTTAGTTATTAGTTTATTAGTTATTAGTTAATTTATTTTATTAGGTTTTATTAGTTATTATTATATTATTATTAGTTAGTTATTTGTTTATCATTTTAGTAGTCAGTTTATTAGTTAGTTAGTTTATTAGTTATAAGTTAGTTTAGTTTATTAGGTTTTATTAGTTTTTATTAGTTACTTAGGTTTTAGTTTAGTTATTAGTTATTTTATTTTTAAATTATTAGGTTTATTATTATTATTATTATTATTATTATTATTTGTTAGTTTTCTCTTTTAGTTATTATTAGTTTTAGTTTTCTTAGTTTTTTAATTTTTATTATTAGTTATTAGTTTTTATTAGTTATTAGTTTAGTTAGTTATTAGTTTTTATTAGGTTATTAGTTTTTATTATTTATTTATTTTATAAGTTAGTTAGTTATTTATTTTATGAGTTTTTATTAATTTAGTTTTATTAGTTAGTTTAGTTATTTTGTTTTATTTATTAGTTCTTTGTTTAGTTATTTAGTTCATTATTATTAGTTATTTAGTTTTATTATTATTTATTAGTTTATTTTTAGTTATTATTTATTTAGTTTAGTTTAGTTTTATTAATTATTATTAGTTATTTATTAGTTACTTATTAGTTTATTACTTTAGTTATTAGTTATTAGTAATTATTATTATTAGTTTTAGTTATTATTTTATTTATTATTACTAGTTTAGTTATTATTAATTAGTTATTTAATTATTTAGTTTAATTATTATTAGTTTTAGTTTAGTTATTTAGTTATGAGTTATTAGTTAGTTATTTAGTTTGTTATTATTAGTTATTATTAGTTAGTTTATTAGTTAGTTAGTTTAGTTTATTTTTATTATTAATAGTTTATTATTTAGTTATTATTTTATTAGTTTTTACTTCATTAGTTTTATTAATTTTTTAGTTTATTAGTTTAGGTTATTATTAGTTATTAGTTTTATTAGTTTATTATTAGTTATTATTTCATTTTTATTAGTTTTCATTATTGTATCTAGTTATTATTACTAGTTATTAGTTTATTAGTTTAAGAGTTTATTATTATTAGTTATTAGTTTAGTTTAGTTTATTAATTATTAGTTTAGTTATTAGTTTATTAGGTTTATTATTAGTTTTTATTAGTTTGTTAGTCAGCTTAGTTTTTATTATTTATTAGTTTAATAGTTAGGTTTTTTAGTTAGTTATTAGTATTATTAATTATTAGTTATTAGTTTATTTAGTTTATTATTATTAGTTATTAATTAGTTATTTATTATTAGTTTAGTTTTATTACTTATGTAGTTATTAGGTTTAGCTAGTTATTATTCATTTTAGTTATTAGTTTATTAGTTATTATTAGTTATTATTTATTAGTTTATTAGTTTATTAGTTTAGTTAGTTTATTTAGTTTTTATTAGTTTATTAGTTTAGTTTTATTAGTTAGTTACTTTATCATTATTTTAGTTTTTTGGTTTTATTAATTTTTAGTTTTTATTTGATTTAGTTTAGTTATTTAGTTTATTAGTTGGTTATTAATATTATTAGGTTTTTTTAGTTTTAGTTTATTAGTTATTTATTATTAGTTATTATTATTAGTTATTTAGTTATTAGTTTTTAGTTATTATTATTAGTTTATTAATTTTTATTTATTTTAGTTATTTAGTTTTTAGTTATTAATTATTATTAGTTTAGTTATTTAGGTTATTAATTTTATTAGTTATTAGTTATTAGTTTTATTAGTCATTAATTATTAGTTTAGGTTATTAGTTTATTTGTTTAGTTAATAGTTTAGTTATTATTAGTTATTTAGTTATTAGTTATGGGTTTATTATATTAGTTTAGTTTAGTTTTATTAGTTTATTATTATTATTTTATTAATATTACTTATTGTTAGTTAGTTATTTAGTTATTAGTTTTAGTTATTAGTTTAGGTTTAGTTAGATTTTATTAGTTAATTAGCTATTATTTAGTGATTAGTTAGTTATTATTAGTTAGTTTATTATTATTAATTAGTAGTTTTATTAGTTATTAGTTATTAGTTATTAGTTAGTTTTAATTATTAGTTATTATTAGTCAGTTAGTTTATTAGTTATTAGTTATTAGTTTTATTAGTCTAGTTAATTAGTTATTATTAGTTATTAGTTTAGATTTTTTATTAGTTAGTTTATTATTATTATTAATTTTATTTATTTATTATTTATTATTAGTTTTTTTAATTAGTTTTTTATTAGCTATTAGTTATTATTAATTATTTATTTATTTATTATTAGTTTTATTAGTTAGTTATTAGTTATTAGTTTATTTTTTATTATTATTTATTTGTTTAGTTAATTATTAGTTTAGTTATTATTAGCTATTTATTAGTTATTAGTTAGTTATTTTGTTAGTTAGTTTTTTAGTTTATTATTAATTATTAGTTTTATTATTTAGTTAGTTATTAGTTTATTAATTTAATTATTTATTTTTTAGTTTATTTATTAGATTATTAGTTTAGTTATTAGCTATTAGTTTAGTTATTAGTTATTTAGTTTATTTTGGTTATTGGTTTTTTATTAGTTTATTAGTTATTATAATTATTATTATTTATTAGTTATTTATTATTATTAGTTTATTATTATTATTTATTATTTTGGTTTTAGTTATTAGTTTAGTTATTTATTTAGTTATTAGTTTATTAGTTCATTAGTTAGTTATTTATTGTTATTAGTTATTATTAGTTAGTAATTTAGTTTTGTTTATTAGTTATTTTAGTTATTAGTTTTATTATTTTTATTACTAGTTAGTTATTACTATTAGTTTATTAGTTACTTAGTTATTATTTATTAGTTATTCATTATTAGTTATTATTAGTTATTAGTTTATTAGTTTTTATTAGTTATTAGTTATTTTTAGTTATTAATAGTTATTATTAGTTATAAGTTTTAGTTAGTTTTTATTAATTAGTTATTAAAGGTTTTATTATTAGTTACTTTTAGTTTTAGGTTAGTGTTTTAGTAAGTTAGTTATTTTTATTATTATTTGTTAGTTATTAGTTATTAGTTTATTAGTTTTTTATTTTTTATTTAGTTTTTATTAGGTATTATTATTATTAGTTAGTTTTTAGTTTAGTTATTATTAAGTTTATTAGTTATTAGTTTTATTATTAGCTAGTTATTATTATTAATTAGTTATTTATTATTATTATTATTTATTATAAGTTATTAGTTAGTTATTAATTTTATTATTATTTTTATTAGTTTTAATATTATTAGTTTTAATTAGTTATTATTAGTTTTAGTTAGTTTTTATTTATTATTTATTAGTTATTAGTTATTAGTTATTAGTTTAGTAATTATTAGTTTTATTAGTTTTATTAATTTATTTATTAGGTTTTTATTTATTAGTTATTAGTTAGTTTTTAGTTAGTTTTTAGTTTATTATTTAGTTTATTTTAGTTATTATTATTATTATTTAGTTATTAGTTTATTATTATTAGCATAATTAGTTAATATTTAGTTATTAATTAGTTAGTTTTAGTTATTAGTTATTATTAGTTTAGTTATTAGTTAGTTAGTTAATTATTTAATTTTTTTAATTATAAGTTTAGTTATTTAGTTATTTAGTTTTGTTAGTTTTAATAGTTTTAGTTAATTTTATCAGTTTTAGTTTAGTTTTATTTGGTTTATTATTATTAATTTTTAGTTTAGTTATTTTGTTTTAGTTATTAGTTATTATTAGTTAGCTTTATTAGTTAGTTTTAATTAGTTTTATTATTAGTTTATTTTATTTATTTGTTAGTTATTATTATTATTAGTTATTTAGTTATTATATTCATTTTAATTAGTTTTTTAGTTATTATTTTAATTATTAGTTATTATTTATTATTAGTTAATTTTATTATTTTAATAGTTATTAGTTAGTTATTTATTAGTTTTTTTATTAGTTTTATTAGTTTTAGTTATTAATTTTATTAGTTTATTTATTAAGTTTTATTAGTTATTAGTTATTAGTTTAGTTTTCTAGTTATTATTAGTTTTTACTTATTAGTTTATTTATTATTATTTATTAGTTTATTTATTAGTTATTTATTAGTTTAGCTTTTTAATTAGTTATTATTATTATTATTAGTTAGTTTTTAGTTATTAGTTTGTTAGTTCTACTTTTTAGTTAGTTATTATAAAGTTTATTATTAGTTATTAGTTATTAGTTTTATTAGGCTTTTAATTTAGTTATTATTATTTAGTTAGTTTAGTTATTAATTTAGCTATTATTTTTTTAGTTAGTTATTAGTTACTATTGTTATTTAGTTTTTAGTATATTATTATTTTAGTTATTATTACTTATTTAGTTATTAGTTATCATTATTAGTTTTATTATTAGTTTATTAGTTTAGTTAGTTTAGTTATTAGTTTAGTTATTAGTCAGTTATTAGTTTAGTTATTAGTTAGTTATTAATCATTAGTGTTTTTAATTTTATTAGTTATTAGTTTTATTAGTTTTAGTTAGTTATTATTATTAGTTTTAATTATTAGTTTAGTTATTAGTTTAGTTAGTTTAGTTTTTATTATTTAGTTTTAGTTATTAGTATTAGTTAGAAGTTTTTAGTTTTAATTTTACTTAGTTATTAGTTTATTAGTTAGTTTTATTATTTTTATTATTTAGCTTATTAAGTTTTATTAGTTATTAGTTTATTAGTTAGTTAGTTTATTATTTAATTATTAGTTTTTAGTTTTTAGTTAATTAGTTTTTTTAGTTATTAGGTTTAGTTAATAGTTTTAGTTTATTAGTTTATTATTAATTTATTAGTTTATTAATTATTATTTAGTCATTTAGTTTTATTATTAGTTAGTTATTATTTGTTTTTATTAGTTATTAGGTTTAGTTTAGTTAGTTTTATTTAGTTATTAGTTTATTATTTACTATTAGTTAGTTATTAGTCTTATTAGTTATTAGTTTAGTTTTATTATTAGTTTTTATTAGTTATTAGGTTATTTCTTTATTAGTTATTAGTTACTTATTTAGTTTAGTTTAGTTTATTTAATTTTAGTTAGTTATTAGTTTATTAGTTATTTATTAGTTAGTTTTATTTTGTTTTAGTTATAGTTTTATTATTTATTAGTTATTAGTTTAGTTATTTATTTTTTAGTTTTTTATTTATTAGTTTTTTTAGTTTAGTTTAGTTATTTTTATTAGGTTATTTAGTTTTTAGTTTATTAATTTATTATTATTAGTTTTATTAGTTAGTTAGTTATTTAGTTATTATTAGTTATTAGTTTAATTATTTTTTATTAGTTATTAGTTTAGTGATTCATATTAATTATTAATTAGTTTCATTACTTTAGTCATGAGTTTATTAATTATTAGTTTTAATAGTTTTAATTATTATTTTATTAGGGTTTAGTTAGTTATTATTTAGTTATTTAGTTTATTAGTTTTAGTTTATTAGTTATTAGTTAGTTTAATAATTAATTTAGTTTTTAGTTATTATTAGTTAGTTATTTAGTTATTAGTTTTATTAGTTTTAGGTTTAGTTTTAGTTATTTAGGTTTTCAATTTTATTATTAATTTAGTTAATAGGTTTCTATTTAGTTATTAGTTATTAGTTTTAGTTATTATTATTAGTTTTATTTATTAGTTAGTTATTATTAGTTAATTTTAGTTTATTAGGTTTTATTAGTTATTATTAGTTATTAGTTAGTTTAGTTATTTATTTATTAGTTTATTAGTTATTTGTTATTTTTATTATTAGTTATCATTATTAGTTTTATTAGTTTAATTAGTTTTTATTAGTTTTGTTAAATTATTATTAGTTTATAATAGTTTATTAGTTATTTTGTTTATTAGTTTATTGTTAGTTTAATTATTAGTTTATTAGTTTAGTTTATTATTTTTATTAGTTTTTATTCATTATTAGTTTTAGTTATTAGTTATTAGTTTAGTTAGTTTTATTAGTTAGTTTAGTTATTAGTTTAGTTTATTATATTAGTTTTATTAGTTAGTTATTTTAGGTTTAGTTAATTATTAGTTTTTAGTTTAGTTTAGTTTTTATTAGTTAGTTGTTGGCTTAATTAGCCTCATGTTCAATTTGATTAATTTTGATGATAACAAACAAATGCTTGGATGTTCTAATGAATATTTTTATGTGTTTCAGATATATCAATTGCTAATTACATATCCAATACATCTCACAAATTGTTAGAAGAAATTGCAAGAATAAAAGAATGAAAGGGATAATGTGAAGCTCATGATTTTAGGTTATATGACTATTCATATGAGTTCTTTGGCATGAATCAATTTGCTCACAACCTAACATACTATTTTAATGAGGTTAATTTGTATAAATCTTTATTTAATTAACATTCAATTATATGTTTTTTCTACATAGCAATAAAATTGTCAAAGTAATAAATGATCATAACTATTAAGTATAATTATTTTATTTACTTAATATAATTAGGTATTTTAATTTAATTTGCTGGTTATATGATAACTAACATATTTATGATTATATATAAATTATATCATAATTTTTAAATATCACATGTCAAAATTAACAAAAATATATATAAAATTTTGTATTTTAGCCAAAGTCATTGTTTAATCAAAGAATTCATATCTGATTTTATCTCCATCGGATTCCTTGGATTTTTTCTATAAAATAAGTGGTTACATGACCCACTTTGCATTAAAATTGAATTTATTATGATTTTTTTAAACATTACTTGATTTTAATAATGGATGCATGCTACATGCTTTGAATATATTAAGAGCTACATGTGATTACTTTTGACTTTCCCATGTGAATAGTGAATTTTGCTGCTAAATTTAATATTTGTTTAATATAAATTATATTTTATTGAATATTAAATTATCACATGATAGCATGAGGTTGTATAATATATTTCTTTGAAATAATTTTTTAAATGACCTTCTTGCCTATAAATAGCCCTCATTCTCTTCATGAAAGCATCCCTCATTCAAAATTCAAAATCTCTCCAGCAAATCTAGAGAAAATCTCTTAAATGTTCTTTCCAAGTGTTCTCCAAATATTGCAAGATCAAATCCTTGGTTTGGAAGCTTCAACATCTTCAAAAGCAAGCCTTTTAAATTACTTGAGTTTGTTTTCTTGATCTTAATACTTCTTAGTTGTTCATGCTATTTTCACCATCTATTTCTTCTTTCTAATTTATACTTTTGGTGGATTAGTCTTTGAACATTGGTTTTCACATCAAAGCTTCTCAATCATTTTTTTTGGTGAAAAACTCTTGTGATAATTTGTAGGATATATTTCAACTTGGAAATTTTTAGCTTCTACAAATTTCTTTTGGTTTCTTGAAATATTTCTTCTTTGGTCTTATTTTGAAAGATCATTTATTCTTAGATCTATTTTAAGCATTTTAAATAAATTATTGTGCTGAAATTATTTTCATATTTTCTAGATCTCTCTTTTAATTGAAAGCTTACTAGCCAACTTAGATCTATCATATACTTATTTTTTTATTTTGTGATCATTAGCATTAATTGAAAGAATCTTTTTGGTTAAAAAAAAAAATTACTCCTTGCTGAAATTTATCTTATCATGAAAAAGAATATTGTGAATTTATTTTGAAATCATTTTGTATTATTCTACAAATTATAATAACTTAAACATCCTAGTAAGATCACTTTAAGATATTTATTTTTATTAAGTGAGCATTTTCTTGCCAAATTTTGAGTTGTAAAGTGATCATTTATAAGTTGTGAGATCACTTTTGAATTTGATTTCTTGGTATATTTGTGAGAGATTTACTTTATCAAAATTTATTATTTTGTATTTTTTTGTGTTGTAAAATTTATTTTGGGGTTGTACTACCTTTGTAGGAGAGTACATATTGTAGGGGTTGTACTTGCCCGTTATAGGAGTACTTTTGTAAACCATTTTCATTTAGTGGATTCCTAGCCGGTGGCTGGCGTGGGCCGCAGTTTTGAGTTTGGGTCGTAAAATCGTGTGCCTCTTGTCTCTATTTACTTTATTGTATTTTTATTTTTGCATTTAGAATTATATCTTATCATTATAAAATCAAAATCTAATTTTCTATTTAAAAATTAAAATTTAAGTTTTGAAAATTTTAATATTACCCAATTCACCCCCCCTCTTGGGTGCTATAGTGTCTCACATTAGTTAGTTAGGTTATTAGTTAGTTAGTTTATTAGTTTATTAGTTTAGTAATTTGTTATTAGTTAGTTTATTACTTATTTAGTTTATTTAGTATTAGTTTTTAGTTTTCATTAGTTTTATTTAATTGTTAGGTTTTTTTAGTTAGTTTTTTATTAGTTTATTATTATTATTAGTTAATTAGTTTTTATTTTATAAGTTAGGTTTTATTTAGTTAGTTTAGTTTATTATTAGGTTTATTTTTTATTAATTTTATTAGTTTAGTTTATTAGTTTCACTAGTTTTTAGTTTTATTATTTTAGGTTTATTATTATTAGGTTATTATTACTATTATTATTAGTTATTCTTAGTTTATTTTTTTGGTTTTTATTATTAATTATTTATTAGCTTTTTATTAGTTATTATTTTATTTTAGTTATTAGGTTAGTTATTAGTTAGTTATTAGTTTTATTAGTTATTCATTTTTTAGGTTTAGTTTATTAGTTATTTATTATTAGTTATTAGTTTAATAGTTTAGGTTTTTAATTTTTATTAGTTATTATTATTATTTGTTAGTTTTATAGTTTATTATTAGTTAGTTAGCTATTAGTTAGTTTTTAGGATAGTTTTTTATTAGTTATTATTAGGTTTATTATTTATTAGTTTTTAGAATTTAGTTTTATAGTTATTAGTTATTATTAGTTTAGTTATTAGTTTATTAGTTATTAGTTTTTTTAGTATTTTAGTTATTAGTTTTTTTAGTATTTTAGTTATTAGTTATTATTATTAATTTTTCAATTTATTAATTATTAGTTTAGTTTTATTAGTTTTTAATTAGTTATTTAGTTTATTATTTAGTTATTATTATTAGCCTTATTAGTTATTTATTATTATTAGTTTTATTTATTATTTTAGTTATTATTTATTAGTTATTAGTTATTTACTTATCTTTATTGTTAATTATTAGATACTAGTTTTAGTTATTATTATTAGTTAATTATTAGTTAGTTATTATTAATTATTTATTTATTAGTTTATTAGTTTAGTTATTAGGTTATATTTGTTATTTAGTCAAACTAAGTATATTATTTAAAAGCACTAATGAATCATTGTGTCTTGAGTTCTCATCTATGATGTCTAACGAATTTGAAATGAGTTTGTTTTTTAGGTCTTCAAGTGAGACAACAAGAAAATTAGACCTTCATTTGTCAAACTAAGTATACAAATGATTTGATTGAAAGGTTTAACATGAAGAGATTCAAATCTAGTAAAACCCCTATGAGCCCCTCCACTAAACTGGACTAAGATGAATCAAATAAATCCATTGATCAAAAGCATCATTGAAGTATGATAGGTTCACTTCTATACCTTACTACTAGTTAGCCTAATATTATGTTTGTAGTTGGTTTGTTTGCTCAATTTTAAGATACACTAAAGGGATCTCATTTGACAGCAATCAAGCGTATATTTTATTATCTAATAGGCACTTCTAGGTTTAGTTTGTGGTACCCTAAAAATTTCTTGTTATGTGACTTGGTTGCTTATCTTGATGTTGACTTTATAAGTTGCAAATTAAATTAAAAAAAGGACATCAGGCATGTGTTAATATTTAGATTCATCACTCGTGTCTTGATCCTCTAGGAAATAGAACTTTGTTACTCTTTCTATTGTTGAAGTTGAGTACATAGCTATTAGAAGTTTTGTTGCTCAGGTTCTTTAGCTAAAGTAATAATTAGAAGACTTTGCCATTAGGCTATAACACATTATTCTAAAATGTGACAACACTAGTGCTATCAATTTAATTAAAAATCCTATCTCATATGCATGGATCATGCATACTTTGATTAGACACCATTTTATTAGAGATCTTATTTGTAAGGGTGTTGTTAATGTTGAATTTATTAGTACTGATTTATAAATTGTTAATATTTATACAAAACCTTCACTCGAAGAATATTTATCTTCTTTGAGATGTATGCTTAGCATGTTAGATCCATCTATTTAAATAAGATTTATTTTTAGTATTTTTCACATGTTTATATCTTTTTTATTATCAAGAAGGGGAGAAATATGTATGTTGGTTTTCAAATTTTAGTTTAGATATGCCTAGATTTACAGGGAACTACTTAATTTTTCTTAATTACTTATTTTTTATATTGCTACATGTTTTCTCAGCTACTTAATTTTACATTGAAATATGTTTCATTTTTGCAACTTTCTTAACTTTACTGGTTAAATTTGTTATACAAGTTAATTGCATCTTTACTTAAAAGTGGAAGATGAAAGCTCACTTTGCACCTTCATCTCTAAACACTACCAACATAAGTTTATCATGATAAAAAAGGGGATATTGTTGACTTCATGAGCTCCATTACTTTTGCAATTGATTTTGGTGATGATAAACATATGATTGGATAAAACTAATGTTTTATTTTAAGTTCAGTAGGAAGGTTACCAAACTCAGTATGCTCAGTAAAATTTGGAAAGTCAAGATCAGCATAGACTTGGGCTATTTAGAAATTTTTCTATGTTTGTAATGATAAGAAAAATAAGAGCTCAATAACTTGAAAATAATGGCTATAATATTTTATATCATTTATTTGGATTTTTACATAATTTTTCTTATTTTATTTCCATCAACTTTTCAATTTCCTTGAAGTTACCTTTTTTGCATAATTTGAGTACTTGCATGAGTTTAAACCTTATTCAATGCTCCTTAAAGTGACTTGAATTTATTTTAAAATTAGGCGTTTCATGAATCTTAGAGATATTTTCCATTCTTTAGTATTTGTCATAATTTTCATATACCCATACGCATCTATAAATAATCTTGGCCAATAAAATCCACTTTGTAATATTTTAACAACTATTTTATTACTTTCAAAATGTCCTCCATACTTAGAGTCGTGACATGATCTTATAATTTCTTAAATTTTATTATCTGTTATGCATTTTCTTAGAATATGATCTGGACATTTGTTATAGAGATAAAATTCATCACAAAAGTAAAATTTTATATCATATAAAAATTTCTTCTTTTGATCATAATTGATTCCGTAAGATATAATTTCACTTACTAGATAATTCACAATATCTGAGTACCATGGAATAACTTTATGCTTTATTGCAAATAATTATTCATCTATTAATTTATCTTTAATATCTTCACTAGCTCTCAACTCTTTTTCAATTATAAATCTAGATAAGTGACCAGCTACTTGATTTTCAGATTCTTTTTTATCTATAGTTTCTATATCAAACTCTTGCAACAATAATACCCATCTAGTTAATCTAGGCTTAGCTTCTTTCTTTTCTATTAGATATTTAATTACCACATGATCAATATATAATATAACTTTTGTTTCAACTAAATAGGATCGAAATTAATCAAAGGCAAAGACAACAGCTAGTAACCTTTTTTTAATTGTTGAATAGTTTAATTGATTTTTGTTTAGAGTTTTACTTGGATAGTATATCACATCAATAATTTTATCTTTTCTTTGTCCTAAGACTACACTTATTGCAAAATCACTTGTGTCACACATCAATTCAAAAGGTAAATTCCAATCATGTGTTATAATAATCAGAGTTGAGCTTAATTTGAAATCTAATATATTAAGAGCCTTTAGAAATTCCTTTACAAAAATACAGGGTGTATCCTTTTCTAATAAGTTGCACAAAGGTTATATTTTTGAAAATTCCTTGATAATTCCCTTATAAAATTCAACATGTCCTAGAAAACTTCTAACTTCTTAATATTAGTATATGGTGGAAGTTTTTTCATAATTTATACTTTTATCCTAACTAGTTCTATTCCTTTGTCAAGATTCTATGACCTAGTACTATTCCTTTTCTAATAATAAAATGACATTTCTCTCAATTCAGTACTAAGTTTTTCTCTTTACATCTCTTAAGAATGATTTCTAGGTTTTCTAAGTAGTGTTCAAATGTTAGACAAAAAATAGAAAAATTATCCATAAACACTTGAATGCAATTTTTAATTAAGTCTAAAAATAGCCATTGAAAATGTAGTAGGTGCATTACATAAGCCAACATGCATATCTCTAAAAGTAAAGGTACCATAAGGACAAGTGAATATTATTTTCTCTTTATCCATAGGTGCAATGGCAATTTGGTTATATCCAAAATACCCATCTAAAAAGTAATAATATAAAATTACTACGCTCTTTTTATCAAGATTTAAAAATCAATCATTACTCATGATCTCTAAGTTAATCTTTCTTAGGCTGTTGAAAGAATACCATAGCTTATAGACATAGTTGATTGGAGAAAGTAAATGTTCTACCAGAAATGTTTGTGACAATCAAAGTTTATAACATTATGTGAAGGCTCATGTGTTTAAACAGCTAGGTTGGATCAACTACCTTCCTAAGATAAATAACCTTGGACTTATTAAACTAGGATGATGGATCCATGAAATTTAGATCTAGTTGCTTAGATCTCTTTCTTTTACTTTACCTGCTTTACCTGATAGATCTTTTGAGCCTTTTGTATATTAAGTCATCATCATGGTTTTCAAAAAATTTTCATAACAATTTTAAATAAATACTCAAAATACAATAATAAATAATGTAACACCAAGTTGTCACTATGTACAAGTAAGTTTAGTTCTTTATCAGGAGACTTAGAGAAGGAGGAAAATGTGTGATAAAAATTATTAAATCATGCATCATCTTTAAATGTAATTAATTAGAGGGAGCCTTGTCTATCTAAGAGAATGGGCAACCCATATTCTTTTAATTTATTTTATTAATAATGATATATCTACAAATGTATATTTATCATGAGTTTAAAAGCAAGATTAGAACCTTATTTGGATCCTCTTCTGATCTTCTCTTATGAAATATTTTATTTGGTTACTATATCATCCTATTATTATATATTTTTTCACACACCAGAATAAGCAAGCAAATAGAATAAACATAAACTAATAATGTATTGTGATGATTGTAAATGATTAGATAATAGACTAGAATAGTTAGGAAATCTACTTATTTTTACAAAAAATAAAAGTAAAAAAGGAGAAGTTGATTTCTACTCAAAAAGCTTAAATAATTTAAGTAATAAGTATAAGTATAAATTTTCCTAGACTTCAAATCCTTTCTACTAGTTCAAATTATACATCTATTCAACAGGAGCCAAATATTAGGTTGAAAAACCTTACATACTCTTTAGTGTGCTTAAAAATGCAATAGAAATATCCTAAAACTAAATAGAGTCATCACAACTCACCAAAAATATACAATCATATCTAAAATTAATATATAATATTACGAAATTTATCTGTTGACAAATGACCTAACTTTTATTGCATTTATATGTTGCACATCAAGAAAGAAAGGAAAGAACAAAACCTTTCACAAGCTCTCAAGCTAGAAGACATGGCCTATGAGTCATCATATATGTTTTATGTGTTATAATTTGTATTAGAAGAAGTGTTTATCTTGTTTAAGTGTTGAATGCATGTTGTGATCAAAATAAGTATATTAGTATGTAATAGTCATATTGGTGCCAAGGCACTGAACAGTTGGCACTACAATACCACAGTCATAGTACTTTATGTTTAGGGACAAAGATGATAGTGCAGAGACATTGATTATCATTGCAATGAGTTACTTAACTCAAGTTTTAGAATGATTTTTTAGAACTAATTAAGGTTTTTCCAAAGGGACACACCCTTTGGGAGCCAAGCAATTTTTATAAAATTGTTGTATTAGTGGAATAATGATAGTTAATGTTTTATTTTATGATATTTGAGTGAAAACTCTTGATTGGAGCCTAGCGTCTGGCCTTCCAAGAAAATTTGGTGTTCTCACACCATCATTTCACTTTGGTGAGCAAAATCACTATGCACTTCCTCCTTTAGTGAGTGCGCCACATTTGGTTTTAGAGCTCGATGTTTGGAGGTGAGGAGAAAGTGCTTGTAAGCAATTTATATTGAACCCAAGTTAGATTAGTCACTAGATTTTTGTATTTAAATAAAATTTCTATATAGATTTTAGTTATTTTACTTGGTAAACTCATGTTAAAACTCCTATAATAGGAAATTCTATGAGCATTTATTATTACTACTAATTAGTTATATCCATCTATAATTCTAGTTGTTACATTTTTAAACTTACCCATAACCTATGATATTTAAGTGTCCAATTTAGTAAAGGAGTGCTCACTAAATAAGCTAACCCAAGTTGCAACCCTTGCATAGAAACTAAACTTACATCTATAAGAATTTTATGATACTCTCTTTGTGTGTTTTTACTTAATATTTTGTACTATCCAAAGTTAATTTGTGTTTATTTAAGGATAAATTATTTTAAACATATGTATCTCATTACATTCCAAACCAATAAGCATACATCATTTAAAATATTATTTGGGTGTGACATATTTATACTTGCATTTCCTTTATTTCAAGTATGGTGACAAATTTTCTATAACATAGAAAATATGTCCCAAAAAAATAATTTGCACAATTTCTTATAACTTTGACTAGGATTAAAATATCATTTTGTATATTTTTCAAAACAATTGATAAATATCTCACCATAGATCAGATTAATCATTTATCATAATCTCATAATCATATTAATCATAATTCATTTTAGCAATATGTGAATTACCATTTTACTAAATCATATGGACATTACTTGATTTATAATTATTTCAACTATAAAGTTAACATTCAATTTTTTTTATGTTGAAAATAAATTTTATTTATTTTATTTTGTGCTTAATTTATTTTATTTTTCCATAATTTAATTAAATTTATTTTATCTTTAATTTATAGTGTTTATAATTTTCTTATTTAGTTAAATTAATGAATTCATTTTGCAAAATGTCATTTAAATTTAATATAAATTTATATAAATTCATGTTTGTGTATCCTTATTTGGACTCTCATTGTATTTTATTGTATATGAGATTTTTTGGGCATTTGATCATGCATTTATAATTTATTTATTTATATGTATATTTCTTAATCCATACTTTCCAAATATAACTCAACCCTTTAACCCTTCATGCTTTAGATGAAATTTATAAAATTTCCACCTTATTCACTCTAATTTGAATTCAAACATATTGCAAAAATAATTTATCGCATGAGGACTTGCCATATTGTTTCCCTCCCAAATCGTGGATCCCATACCTTAGTATATAACGAGCATAAAAAAGCAATTAAACCAAATTACTTTTGACGACTACATCCAATATACGTTAGGGTTTAGTGTTTAGGGTTAATTGTTGGCTATTTTTATTATGCCAAAATAATTTATTGCATGTGGACTTTCCATATTGTTTCCCACCCAAATCATGGATCCCATACATAAGTGTTTAAAGATCATAGAAAATCAATTAAACTTAATTACTTATGATGACTACATCCAATATACTTCACAAAATTAAGCCATTGCTAAGATACTTTTGATTTTATATTTTTGGAGTTATGTTGGTGTGCATCCTTTTGCTAAATTCTATTGCTTCTCTAATAATCCATTGTAAGGAGAATTGTGCAAAAAATTTGAGAAGGTTTATTCCAAGGTTCTTTTCAAATTTGTTTAGATTTCCAAAGACTTGAGTGAGATCCTCATTCTTCTAATTTCTCTCATTGATATGTCATTACAAATGTTTAAATCATTTTTTGATTTAATTAGTTATAATTATCTTGATTGAAATTTGAATTCCTAGTTTTTTCCTTCAATTTGATTAGTTTCAAACTTAGAATTTTTTTCCCTAGAAAATTATTTTGTGATCTAAACTGAGTATTATAAAGTTTTTTTTTCTTTTATGTTTTGGTTAATTATCACCACTCAAACATTAATATTCATTAAGAAAGCTCTCTTGATTTACCTTGATATTCTCATTGTAGTTTAATTTACATTATTTTAATCTAGAGTAAATTATCTTTATGAGAAAACTATTGAGACATCATGTAGAGAAATATTTATTGTGCTAAAATTTTTGTTCTCTAATAAAATTCATTTGTATACTCAAAATTATTCAACCTAAAGTATTTGAAAAAGTCCTATGGAATAAAGTATAATCATAAGAACCTTTTTGAAGTATCATTTTATGTGAACTAAAAATTTATTATTGTTAAAAATAATTCTACTTTGCTAAAATTGCTCTTTCATCACAAAAACTCTTGATTTACGTAATATTATTTAATAGCCTCATCATTATTTGAATCACATTGGTGCATAATATTGGTTTGGATAAAAGTGTATTCTTGCTAGAATTATTTTTAATTGGCTGAATTTGTTGAAGTCATCATTAAAATTATTGGTTCGTTTGATTTAAATCATATAAATTATATTTGATATTGTATTTATCATTCATTGCATTATAAACTTTAATCCTTGCTAAAATTTAAATTATTGTTTGCTATAATTTATTTTCCTTTTCACTATTTTTATTGAACATACTCAAAGAAAAATCATTTTAATCCAAAATCAATCATTATTATCTTGCTAAGTTGAGACTAGCTATAATCCTTTTCGAAAATAAATTTGATATTAGATGAAAATTAGTTTGTTGAAAATAGGTACTTGCATATTCATTTCATAACAAATTTTGTATTAGTCTATTTTTTTCATTAAGCTAAACAATATTTAATTATTAATTTTTGAAAGATAAGTTTGCCATTTGTCATTAAAAAAGAAATTTTATGACCCATTTTCTTTGTCAAACTTGTTGCAAGTTGATATGTTATAAGATGAACATTTTATTTTGTAATATCACCATTTTATTTGAATAGATTTCTAGATATTTTGAATTTTATTGTATTAAATTTGTATTTTTTGTAATCATTTTTTGTACTTTAAATTTATTTTTGGTTTGGGTTGTACTCGCCTCATCATAGGAGAGTACGACATTTTGTTAGGAATGTACTTGGCTCATTATAGAAGAGTATGGTTGTAATCTTGTTGTTGTAATAGTGGAATCCTAATTGGGGTAGCTAGATGTGAATGTATACCTATTTGGGGTTTTTAGCTCAACCACGTAAAAAAATCTTATGCCTATTGCATCTCTTTCCTTCTTCACATTTTTGTTGCATTGCATTTTCTTAACACTATTTTGAATTACCTATAAAGCTTTAAATTTGTTAAATTTCTTTAACATCTAATTCACACCCCTCTTAGGTGTCACAATTGCTCTCAAAAGGTCTATGGATAAACCTAAACCTTCCATATCTAACAATCAGTCCTATATGATTAGAACTACCTCCAAAATCATGTTCTTAAATGAACTAGAAGAAGGTGAGGGTATAGAAGTGATTCATGATGGAAAACCCTTATCAAATGAAGAAGTGGATCCAAGTAAAGATAACATAGTGTCCATGATGAGGTGCATGACAACATCTATAGAAGAAGACTAGAGGAGGAGAAATGTTTTTCTCAATATATGTATAATGTAAGGAAAAGAGGTTTAAACTAGTAATAGATGGAGCTAGTGCCATGAATATTGTATCAACTTATTCTATTACTATAGAAAATCTTAAGACATGAATTTCATCTAGAACCCTTCCATGTCAGTTGGGTGAATCATATGTCTGCACATATCACACGAAGATGTCTTATTTCTATTAATATGGATAGCTATATTAGCCAAATATAGTATGACATCCTTCTTATGGAGATCGTACATATTCTATTAAGAAGCCTTTGGCTTTATGATTTAAAAATGATTCAATATGGTCGATAAAATGCTTATATATTTAAGTACAATGATAAGACCATAAAACTATTTCTAGTATGGCCTATTGAAAAGAGGTCAATCACACCCCCACAAAAGATTTTCCTTAGATCTCCATAGAATTCTAGTTTTAAATGACAAACCAATCCTAATCTAGAGAAAAATGCAAAACACTAGTTGATTATCATTTCCCCTCCTATTGATAGAAAAGATACTTCTAATATATACCTTGATAGACATGAGCCTCTTGGAATTCATATCAAAATATTAGGGTTTAGAAGCTTAACTATAGAATGCATTGAGCCCACTTTTCTATTTATCCTACATCTTAATGAAGTTTCCTTAGAAATTAAGGAAGAAGAAATACCTATTATGGTCTTAGATCTATTGTTTGAGTATGCTAATTTTTCTCATGATGACCACCATATTAGTTTAAAGAATTATACTGACATGCCATAGATTTAGTTCCTAGTTCATAAATAATTAATTTATCCCAATACATATTGAACTTAATTGAATATGTAGATTGAAAATGACATGTAGATGAACTCTTGAATATAAGTTTAATCTTAAAAAGCTTAAGTTCCTGTGGTATGAGCCCTTTTGACCTCTAAGAAAGATGGAACTTAGATGATATGTGTTGCTAGTAGAGAAGTGACTAAGATTAAAATAAAAAATAAGTTTCCATACTTAGGCTGAATGATATGTAGATCTTGTTATTGATTCATCTTTATTCTACAAAATTGATTTAAAGAGCATATATCACTAGATAAGGATCTAACTAGGAGATGAATGGGAAATAACTTTTAAGATTCTTAATGGTCTTTATTAATGGCTATTTATGCCATTTGACCTTTCAAATGCACACAGAATGTTCATAAGATTTATGGCCACTATTTTAAATCATTATATTGGTCATTTACTTGTGGTATATTTTGATAATACTTTTTATATCTATAGTCCTAATGAGGAGTCACATTAATGTATCTTAAGAATGGTTTCAGAGAAGTTAATAGTGATTAAATTTTATGTAAATCTTAAGATGTGTTTCTTCTTTTAACCAAAAGTTATCTTCTTTGGTTTCATCAAGTTTGTTGATGGATTAAAGGCATAACCTATAAAAATTTAATCTTTTATTGACTGGCAACCCAAAAGTCTTTTATAGATGTTAGAAGCTTCCATGGACTAGCCACCTTTTAGTGGCGGTTCATTAAGAATTTCAACATGATTATACCTCTTATTACTAACATCTTAAGGAAAGATAAGTTTACTTGGACTATAGATGTTGAGAGAGTTGTAGAATAAATCAAAAATGCTATGACCTCTTCATTGATATTAAAAATTTCTAATTTCAATAAAACATTTGATGTAACTTATGATGCTTGAAGTGTAAAATTAGTGATATATTAAGTCAAGAAAATCATTATATTGCATTGTTCAATAAAAAATTAAACTATATTAAATAAAAATATTTTACATATGATCATTTAAACTCTGATCATTTAAACCGGATTAGAAATTTTCTCTAAAGTGACTACACTAGAGAAATTATCTTTACACAAGAAGTTTGTTTTGAATATAGTTCATCATGCTCTAAAATTTATCAATTCTCAATATAACTATAAAGATGCTAAGTGGAGAAAATTTCTTTTGCACTCAAACATAAACTTATATTAGAAAATAAGCTAGCAAATGCTTTATCTAAGGTATCTCTAATAATTTCATCCTTTAAATTTGAAATCAATAGATTTGAACTTTAATGGAAGATTATAAGATTTTCCTTAATTTTCATATGATTTATTTAGAGCATGAATCCAAACTCTTGACTTTTAATAACTCATTTGTCACCAGTAATGATTATTGTTTATAAAGACTAGAGGTTATATATCCTTAAAAGATCCATTAAAGATTTATTCATCTCTGTACTTCATTATGGGGGCAGAGTGGGACATTGGTAAATCAAAAACTCAAGATTTAGTTTAGCAAAGATTTTATTTTCCATATTGAAGAAAAGATTTTGAACGTGTTGTAGGCCAATGCTATACATGCCATCTAGCTAAGATTACAAAGCAAAAAGTAAGACATTACACATATTTTTCTATTCCTTTTTTGCCATGGGAAGATCTATCCATGGTTTTTATTTCAGGATTGCTAAAAACAACTCGAGCGAATGATAGTTTTTTGTGGTTGTGGATAGATTTTTTAAGATGGCATATTTCTTACTCTATTCAAAATTAAATGATGCATTCCACAGAGGTAGATTATTCTTTAGAGAAATTATAATATTATATGGAGTCCAATATAAAATAGTTTCTTATGGAGATGTTAAATTTGTATCTTATTTTTGGAAGGCCCTATAAAAATTATTGGAAACACAATTGAAATTTTCTTTTACATTTCAACTAGAAAAGAGTTTAGGGAACTTATGATATGTCTAGTGGGAAAGAATGTAGGAAATTGGGATTTGACCATACCTACATCTAAATTATCCTACAATAGTACCATCTCTAGGGAAACCTACAAGTCACTTTTTGAGATAACACAAACTCTTGCATTCTCTAATTTAGCATAAACATTTGCATGTAATTTCCATAGCTTTCATAAAAACAAAAATAAAAAATGGAAGAATATAATGCTAAGTTTGCAGAATAAATGAACAAAAGTAAAATTTTTAAGTAATATGATTATGTTTTGTGCATCCACTAATATATTTTCTTCCACCAAGTATACAAAGTTACAAGTGAGAGTATGTGGGCATTTTAAAATTATTAGAAAATTTGGTACAAATTCTTATATTCTTGAATTTTCTTCTCAAATATTTATTAGTCTTATTTTCAATGTAGAAGATCTAATGTCTTTTAAAGAAGTTACCCAACCTTCAAATTTGCAAGATGACACATTTGTAGAAAGAGATAAAAATCATTTGTAGGTACCTATCAAAATAATATATTTCTATGTGGAGGGCGTCATCATAGTTAAAACATCATCAGATAATGGTACTAGTCAGAGATTCCTAATCAGTTGAAAAAGTAAACGAACAAGTAAGGATAGTTGTTTAACTTTGGATGAGTTGTTGAGCCTTGATTGTCCTTGAAGACCTTTAAGATTCCAACTCATTAGAGAGGAGTTTTTTAGGTTATGGGGGAGTTAATATAGCACACCAAGGAAGAAAGGAAAGACGATGACCTATCATAAGGTCCCTAAAGAAAACATGACCTGTGTGGCATCATGTGTTTTGTGTTGTAATTTGTATTAAAAGATATATTTATATATTTAAGTGTTGTGGAAAAATTAGGTATTAGTATGTAATACTCATTCTACCACAAAGGCATTGATCACCTAGCATGGTGGTTCCACAACCACTGTACTTTCTTTCCAGGGATAAAGATGATAGCACCGTGGCACTAGCTTTTGGCACCTATGCCCAACAAGTTGCTTGGTTCAATTTTTATAACAATCTTTAGAATTAATTGAGTGTTATTCTAAAGAGACACACCCTTTGGAAGCCCAGTAATTTGTATGAGTGGAATGAAGATAATTGATGCTTTTCTTTTCACAAATTGAGAGAAAAATCTTGGTCAGAGCTTGGTGGCCAACCTCTTGCTTTCATTCCACATTAGTTAGTGAAATTTTTATGCACTTCTTTCTTCAATGAGTGCACCATTACCACTATAAAATTAAATTAAAAAAGGGGTAGTCATATGCCATGTACTTGTAAGAGAATATTTCTATTTAGTGTAGCAAAATAATAAAAAAATGCAACCCATCAGAAAGAACATAACAAACAATTTTTAATTTTAACCTTACTCAAAGTAATCTTGACCTTTGCATCAAATATTTATTGCATCAAAATGACCTAACTACATTCTCTCTATGCTAAGAGACTAAAGGGTTATGAATTGTCATTGTGCCTAAGTATGTGTAAAAGTTAGTGTGTACTCAAATTGAGGCATATGACTTAATAACTTACCAAAGCTAAGTCATTTATAAAAATATACTTATCTTAAAGTTTATTACTGTATTTTCAATCAAACTGATTGGAGTTAGGCTAGTAAAACTCATGAAATTTTATATGATGATTGATTTTGATTGGAAGATTTTTATGTTAGATGAACCATCATCCAATAATGATAATCCATTCATTATAATTATAGATCAGATCTAACTATTAAGAGGATTCATACTAACTTAAAGTCATGACATCATCATGCATACTTACAAATGTATCAACTACCATGTATAAGATTTAAATGTTTAAGTGTGATATAAGAAATTGAGGAAAAAAATTTTAGGTATATAGAAGAATATTTCAAATACCTTAACTACAATGGTGGCTATGAATTGTATTATATATTCATTAGAAGAAGGAACTAAATTAAGTATATTTATATACTTGAAACAAAAAGTATTCAATCAGAAATGCAATTAAATTACAATATAACTTCATCAAATTAGTCTAATTCAATAAAATAAGAATTTGACCAAAAGTGATATAGGTCAAACTCAAATTGAATTTAATTCAAAGTGTAATTATGTTACAATCACATTAATGTAACTATGTTATAAATAGATGAAGTTATACAAGAATTGCTAGCATATGAGATTTTCATAGATAAGTTGGCATGACTAAGGCGATATGATAAAGTTATTGATGAAGAACAAAAGATCAATAAAAATTTTATAAAGAGTGGAATACCAAGTATATATTTAATTCAAGAAAATGGGATAATAGGCATAACATTAATTACTCAAGTTAGTAAAATAATTTAGAAGGTACTAAAAGATCTAGGATATTGTGTAAGCTAACTCTAGAATGTGTGTTTCCTACTAACTTAACTTAGGTTCTTAGGCAATCAACTTATGTTCATAGATATTAATGTAAAACAAAAAGTCAATTAATTCCAACTTATCGATTCAAGAAAGTGGGATAATAATCATAACATTAAAGATTCAAGTTATTAAAATAATTTAAAAAGTAATTAAAGCTCTAGGATATTGTGTGCTAATCCTAGAATGTGTGTTCCCAATAAGGTAATTTACCTTTTAACTAGTCATAGTGCACAAATATTATTATTGTAAATTGAGTCACTTAATATATTTAACTTTATATGAGAAAGATGTCTAGATTAAAAAAAAGCAAAAAAAGAATTAATTTGGTGTAATGAAATAAATGTACCTAATATAACGCTTAAATGAATGCACCAAAGAGATGAAACCATACTAGTGTAGTGTTCAAAAAATATTTAATTATAGATTAATTTTAATCCAAACTAAAAGAAATAAGATAATTTATATTTTTATATTTCAAAATATTATTTAAAAATATTTATTACTAAAAATTTTCTCTAATACCCTTGAAATAATTATTTATTTTTTAAATATTTTATAAAGATATGTTTTTAAAAAAAAACTTAAATACTCTATAATAATTGTTTATTATAACTTAAAAGCATTTATGTGCAGAAGATAATACATGCTTAGCTCATTTCAAAATTTTAGTCTATTTACAATATTATCATAATTAAATAAATAAAATATTAAATATTTGAATAATTAAAAAATAAAAAAGCATTATGTAAAACTTAATAAATTACGTTTTGGGCATTATTCATCAAGAAACTACTCTAGGATTTATGGTATGCCATTCCGCACACTAGAGGCAAAATGAAAAATTTTCAAATAAGAGGTTTTCACTTAAAATTATAAATATTGCATAAATATTTAAATAAAATTTAAAAAAAATTTAAGGTGATATCTATAATCTTAAAAAAATTTATAATTTATTCAAAAATTTTAGAAAAATTAAATAATTTTAAAATATTAAAAATTATAAAATATTGAATAAATATTAAAATTAGAAAAGCATAAAAATATGCGAAGGATATCCCTTTATTTTCTTAAAATTATTATATTTTATTTTAATTATTATGAATTTTGAATAATAAAATTTAGACTTAAGAAGAATCATAAATAGTCTTGATGATTCAAATGGATATAAAATTTTAATACAACAACAACAACAACAACAACAACAAGCCTTAATCCCACTAGGTAGATTGCTACATGAATCCTTGTCTCCATTGTGTCCTATTATGTGTCAAATTCTCCCAATTCAAGTATACTAAGATCATTATTTATACATCTTAACCAAGTTTTTTAGGTCTACCTCTACCTTTCTTAACATAAGGCAAATCTAATGCATCTACTCTCTGTCGGTCATCTAGTCTTTATGTGTAAAACCATCTAAGCGACTCTCCCTAATCTTATCTACCTAGCTACTCCAACTTTTCCCGAACATACTCATTTTTTATTCTATCTTTAAGAGTAAAACCACTCATCCACCTAAGCATCCTCATCTCGTACTTAACTTAGTCTTATGCTTCTCTTTATTGGCCAACATTCACCATAAGTCATTGCGGTCTTACCACCATCTTATAAAATTTTCCCTTAAGTTTAAGTGGAACTTTTCTATCACATAATAGGCCGGCATTCCTCCACTTCAACCATCCAACTTGAATTCTACTAATAACATCTCCATCTATTTCACCATCATTTTGGACAATAGAGCCTAAATATATCACAGATCGCTCTTATTAATGACTTGATCACTAAAGCCACAACACTATCACTAAAACTACAACTAAAATTACACTCCATATATTCAGTTTTAGATCTACTTAAAAAAAAGACTCAGTTGACCTCCATAATTCAAGTTTCTTTTGGACTCCCTCTCTAGTCTTATCAACAAGAAGAATGTCATCGACAAAAGCATACACCAAGGTACATCTTCTTGTAAATGCCTCGTAAGAACATCCATAACTAAAGTAAAAGATAAGGGCTTAATGTTGATCCTTGATGTAATCCAACTGAAATAGGAAAATATTTTGTCAATCCTCCTTGTGTTTGGACACAAAGCGACTCTAGTATACATATCCTGACTTCAATATAACCAATATTAACTCTTTTCGTTCTAGAACTCTCCAAAGAACATCTCTTGAGACTTTATCATAAGCTTTCTCTAAATCAATAAATATCATATGTAGATCATTCTTACTTTCTCTATGCTTCTCTATCAACCCTCTTAACAAATGTATAGCATCCATAGTAGATCTACGGCATGAAACCAAAGATTGTAAACTTCGTACATCATAACTTTATGCTTTACTCTCTCCCATAATTTTAATGTATGGCACATTAACTTAATTCCTCTATAATTTGCTCTTGTGCATCACCTTTATTCTTAAATATAGGAACCAATAGACTCTTTCTCCACTCATCGGCATCTTTTAGTCTTTAAAATAATATTAAAAGATTTGTAAGCCAAGAAATTCCTTGATCTCTAAACATTTCCACACATCTATTGGAATATTATCTCTAGCTTTTCCACATTTCATTTTCTTTAAAGCTTCACTAACTTCAGATTTACTAATCATAAATGAAATTCTCTATTATTGTTTAGGTATTAAGGTTGCTAAAATCAATCGTACTTTCAGATCCTTCATTGAAAAGTTTATCAAAATATCTCATCCACCTATTTTCAATATCTTTTCTAAGAAAAGCACTTTATTATTTTCATCCTAATACCACTTGAACTATATCTTTACTTCTCCTATCTCTTTGCTTGGCTAACTTATACATACATCTTTCACCTTCTTTGGTATCCAATCTATTGTATAAATCACTAAAAGCTAAATTTTTTGCACATATATTTCTTTCTTAGAATCTCTACGGGGCACTTTATATCTTTCCCAATTCTCAATTTTACATCTAAACCAAGTTTTATAACAATGCTTCTTATTTTTATCTTTTCTTGCACTCGACTCCACCAACTATTCTTATTAAAAGCTTTTCCTTTTGATTCTCCAAGCACATCTTTAGCAACTTGCTTAATTTCACTTGATATTTTTCCCACATAACGTTAGCATCTTTATGAACAAATTCTAATATCTTGTAGCTTGCTCTTAAAATATTTTTATTTGTGTTCTTTAAGTGTCCCCATCTAATCTAGGATAATAATTTAGTTTATTTTTTCTCTTACAACCTTTCATCTTAAAATCTAAAATAATTAGATGTTGGGTACTTAAAATTTCACTTGGTATGACCTTACAATCTTTACAATTTAAGCGATCTATTTTTCTTATCAAAATAATCAATCTTTTACTAGATCCATTTTATAAGTAATAATATGTTCATCTCTTTTCTTAAAAAAAGTATTTACAAAATCATAAGCTAAAGCAAAATCTAATATAGTCTTACCTTCTTCATTAGTAACTCCAAAACCATAACCACCATGAATACTTTTAAAATCTTCTACTCTACCAACATGTCCATTTAAATCTCCTCCAATAAATACTTTTTTTCTTCAAGAGGTATCTTTATATTAATCCCTCTAATTCATTCCAAAATTTTTCTTTTACACTTACCTCCAAACTTGAAGCATAGACACTTATAACATTGATAATCTTGGTATCAACAATAATCTTTAAAGCTATAATTCTATCTCCACATCTATTAATACTTATAACATTATCCTTCAAACTTTTATCTATAATCACACCTACACCATTTCTAGTTCGACTTTTACAATACCAAAGTTTAAAACCTATTATCAATCTCCTTGGCCTTCTCACCAACCCATTTAGTTTCTTGAACACATAAAATATTTATCTTTCTATGAACCATAATATCTATTAATTCCATTAATTTATTAAATTAATATTAAGATCCTAACCTAATTCTAGTTTCATGGACTAACTTTTTGCATAAAAAATGTGGGAACCCTTTATTTAACTTAAATATATATTAATTTTTTTTGTATTCAAAATAGCGTAAATGACTAAATTAAATGATTTAAAGGATTCATGTCATGATTATTTAAAATTTTCTGTTGTACCAGCAACCCTCCACTTTTGCATCCACTTGGGAGATGGTAGTGTTAAAATCTATTTAATACATTAATTAATTAAAATAAGGAAAACACATATTCTTAGTAAAACATACATAAATTTTTGGAAAATGGTATTTTTAATTTTTTTAAATCATGTTTAAGTTTAAAATTTTATTTAAATTAGGTTAATAATAAATTTACTACATAAATTAGGAGAAAAATCATTAAAAATAAAGGTCATTAGAACTATTCACAATCTAACTACATTTGGACCATTAATTTAAAGTCAACAATCATAACTTCATCTTCTTCTTTTAGCACACTTGGAAATTGTGTGATCTAGATGGTATATCTCCCTCCATAGGTATTATGATATGGGCCCAGAAATGACCATATTCACCCTTTTACCCAAACTACAACTTTGAGTGATTCATTCAATGTGTGTTGAACTAATAAATTATTAATGATATACTTATTTATAATCACTTTATGGACTTGATTGGGTATCATGATTAATATAGCTCAATCAACCATCAAAGGAGGGTGATGACATTAATGTGTGTGCATAACTTATTTAGCCAATTGGGCTTGAGCCATGGAATTAATTGACTTTCTAGGTCTTAGATCATGTTTAGGACACTTAGAGAACATTACATATCTAATTGGTTTAACCAACTTGATGGTTATAACAAATTTGATCACATTGGCCCAATTAGGTCAATTTAAGTACATTGGATTGATTTGCATTTAATTGACCACATGATGGATCCAATGTTCATATTAGAATTTAAAATAATTTTAACACATGAAATTATTTATTGATCATTCTAGTGTAAACAATTTATGGTCCATGTGACTTAACTTTAATTTGTGCCAAAAATTAACCTAGATTGAACATGATTAGACCCTCATAATATTTTGGTCAACCAAACATGTATCAGAAGGTCTAATGGTAATTTAACTTATGACCATGTTTGAAACATCATACATTTTGAGGTTTAGGGTGATTGGTTTGTTTAGCTTAGTAGTGTAGTCACTTGAGTAAGCATCTAAATAGAGTTAGGATATATGGTGTTGATTATACACCTTATGTATCTTATTATTTAATTTGAGGATAACAAACCTTCTGTAATAAGAACTAATTATTTCTTTACAAGATAAATTATTCACATTAATCATTATGAATGTCATTCTTAATGAAGATTTATATTGATGATAAATATATATATTTTTGATGCTACTAATTAGGTTAAATTCAAGTGTGTAAGAGAAATTCTTCAACTCTTGGTTCTTCAGTTATATCAGAATGCGAAAAGCTTTTGGACATGGACTGGGTGAGACTTTTTCTAGGAATAACTATTTTAAGGAAAATAAAATGCTGCCTAAAATAAAATATATTATTCATTCATTTTAAAATAATCTATTTAAAATTATTCATAAACACTACATTTCGTATTTATAATTATTCTTTAAATTTATTCATTTTTGGATAATGTAAACTAGCATAAACCATGTTACATTTATTGTGCTTCCATGCAAGTTAAATTAAATTCACATCTCATTAAACTATTTCCATGCTAAAATATATTCATTATCTTTTTATTACATGCATAAAATCTAATTATCTTGAAATTATTCTTTATATTATTTTTCTCTCTCCTATTATCCTAGTTTTCTCTCTCATATCCTATTTTTCATCCTAAACCACTGTGGCCGAATTTTTTCATAATATTTTGCTAAATAAATTGTTTAAGAGTTATTCAAATTATTTCCATAATTATCCCATATTTTTCTAAATTAAAAAATTCATTTATTTGCATCTTTAATTTGAATTATTTTTTAATTCAAATTGAATATTCCTTTGATTACATTGCATTGAATAGTAATTGAATACCATGATGGAAACCTTCTAGGCTGACCGCATCACATGCTTAATAAAATTAATCAAAATTTAAATTAATTCCTTTTTACTTAGCTAATTAATTGAAATCATGATATATATGAAATTTTTTCAAACTCGCCTCTATTTTCTCTCTCTTGGCCGACCCTCATGTTAATTAATTTTCTAATTAAATTAGAGATCTAATCATGTAATGATTTGATTCAAATTGAATCTCTTTCCAAATCTATTTTCCCTCCATACCCCCTTTGGGCGATTTTCTTCATCATGCTAAATTAATTTAATTTAATTGATTCAAATTGAATCACTTACTAATTAAACTTTCCCTCTTCTTTTCCTTGGCCAAAACCTATCATGCAAGTTTAAATTCAAATTGGTTGATTCAAATCAAACATTCTTTCAAAATTGAATTTCCCTCCTCTTTCACTTGGTTGGATTTACCCTCATACAAATTAATTTTATTTTTTATTCGCTTTCCCACATAACTAAATTAACTAATAAATTAAACCTAATAACTAAAAATAATTAATAAAACTAATAACTAAATAAACTAAAAAACTAACAAACTAATAATAACTAATAATAACTAACTAATAACTAAATAACTAATAGCTAACTAATAACTAACTAATTAAACTAATAAAACTAAATAACTAAATAAGTAAACTAATAACTAAAAAACTAAAAAACTAATAACTAATAACTAATAAATAAATAATTAACTAAACTAAATTAATAATTAATAATTAATAAACTAATAAACTAATAACTAACTAATAACTAACATTAATAATAACTAAATAATAACTAATAAAACTAATAATAGTAAACTAATAACTAAATAATAATAATAAAACTAAAACTACCTAAATAATAAACTAAAACCTAATAAAAAAACTAATAAAATAATAATAACTAAAGTAATAACAAACTAAAACTAAAAATAATAAAATTACTAAAACTAATAACTAATAATAATAAAATAAATAACTAACTAATAACTGATAATAACTAAAAATAATAATAACTAACTAACTAATAATAATAACAAACTAATAATGAAATTAATAACTAATAAACCTAATAATAATTAAACTAAAAACTAACTAATAAAAACTAAACTAATAAGTAATAAAAACTAAATAAAAAATTACAAAAATAATTAACTAATAACTAATGACTAATAAATAATAATAAAAATAACTAACTAACTAAATAACTAACCTAAAATTAGTAATAACTAATAATAAAAACTATAATAACTAGCTAATAAAAACTAATAAATTAATAATAACTACATAATAATAAAATTAATAACTAAAAAAACTAATAACTAACTAATAAAATTAATAATATAACTAATAATAATAATAATAACTAAACTAAACTAATAAATAATAAAATAATAATAACTAATAATAAAACTAATTATAACTAATAAATAACTAATAATAAATTAATAACCTAACTAATAGTAGCTAAGAACAAACTAATAACTAAAACTAATAATAACTAACTAAAAACATAATAACTAATAATAATAACTAAACTAATAATAATTAAACAAGTAAACTAATAACTAATAACTAACAAACTAATAATAAAACCTAACTAACGACTAATAATAACTACAAAATAAAAAAAAACTAATTTAATAACTAATAACTAGAATAATAATGTACTAATAATAAACTAATAACTAATAACTAATAATAATAATAATAATAAACTAATAATAATAACTAAAGACTAATAATTAATTAATAAACTAAAAACTAAAACTAAAACCTAAAAAACTAATAAATAATAAACTTAATAATAACTAATAAAAAACTAATGTAAAAAATAACTAATAACTAACTAAAAAACTAAAAACCTAAACTAATAAACTAATAACTAATAATAAATAACTAATAAAACAAACCTAAAATCTAATAACAAATAAAACTAATAATGAACTAATAAATAAATTAAGAATTAAAAATAACTAATAATTAATAAAAACTAATAAATAAATAATAATAAAAAATAATAAAACTAACTAATAATAAAAATAACTAATAATAACTTAATAATAATAAACTTAAAATAATAAAACTAAAAACTAATCAAACTAATAAACTAAACTAATAAAACTAATAACTAATATTCTAATAAAACTAAACTAAATAAACTAATAGATATTAATAAAATAAAAATTAACTAGCTAACTAATAATAATAATAATAATAATAATAAATTAATAAATAAAACTAACTAAAATACCTAATAACTAAGTAAAACTAATAAAAATTAAACTAAATAACCTAAATAACTAATAATAATAATAATAACTAAAAAACAAAAAAACTTAAACTAAAACTAACTAATATAAAACTAATAACTAATAAAACCTAAAAAACTAATAAACTAAATCTAATAACTAATAATAACTAACTAATAACATAATAACTAAATAATAATAATAATAAAATAGAAAAAAGCTAAATAATAAACTAACTAATAAAACTAATAAAAATAAATAAACTAATAACTAATAAAACTAATAATAATAAACTAACTAACTAATAAATAATAACTAAATACCAAAACCAATAACTAATAACTAAACAAAAAACTAACTAATAATAATAAAATAAAACTAATAATTAATAATAATAAACTAATAAAACTAATAAACTAATAAAATTAATAACTAAACCTAATAAATAATAACTTAACTAACTAAAATATAAATAAATTGAAAACTAAAAAACTAATAAACAAATAAGAAATTGTAAAACCTAACTAATAAACTAACTAAAACTAATAACTTATAAAAAACTAATAACTAATAATAACTAACTAAACTAAATAACTAATAAATAATAAAACATAAAACTAAAACATAATCTAAATAATAAACCTAATAAACTAAAAATTAATAATAACTAATAATAATAAAAACTAAACTAATAGTGAAACTTAAATCAAAGCTAAACTAACTAACTAATAAAACTAACTAACATATAACTAACTAATAAAAAACTAATAATAACTAACTAAATAAATAACTAATAAAAACTAAATAAAACTAAAAAAGCAAAACTAATAAAATAATAAAAATAAAATTAATAAAACTAATAAACTAATGACTAAATAATAATAACTAAAACTAAATAAACTAACTAAAACAAACTAAACTAAAAAACTAGCTAAACTAAACTAATGACTAAACATAAATAACTAATAACTAATAACTAACTAATAACTAAAACTAATAAATTAACTAATAACTAATAACTAAACTAGTAAACTAATAAACTAACAAACTAATAACTAATTAATAACCTAACTAACTAACTAATAAAAACTAAACTAAACTAAACTAATAACTAACTAAACCTAAAATAACTAACTAATTAATCTAAAAATAATAAACTAAACTAACTAATAATAATAAAAAATAATAACTAACTAAACTAATAACTAATAACTAATAATAATGAATAAAAACTATTAAACTAAACTAATAAACTAATAATTTAAACTAACTAATAAAAACTAACTAATAATAACTAAACTAATAAACTAAATAACTAATAAACTATTAATTACTAACTAATAATAATAAAACTAAACTAATAAAAACTAACTAAACTAATAAACTAATAATAACTAATAATAAAATAACTAATAACTAATGAACTAATAAATAACTAACTAAACTAACTAATAACTAATAAAACCTAATAAACTAAAACTAACTAATAATAACTAACTAATAAATAAAACTAATAATAATAACTAAAACTAATAAATAATAATAATAATAAAACTAACTAATTATTAGTTTAGTTATTAGTTATTTTATTATTAGTTTATTAGTTTTATTATTATTATTATTAGCTAGTTTTAGTTTTTTAGTTATTATTAGTTTTAGTTTTATTACTTTTTTTAGTTTTTATTAGTTATTAGTTTATTTAGTTATTAGTTTTATTTATTTATTAGTTTTTATTAGGTTATTAGTTTTTATTATTTATTAGTTTTAGTTTTATTAGTTAGTTAGTTACTTATTTTATTAGTGTCTTAAAAGTTTAGTTTTATAAGTTAGTTTAGTTATTTAGTTTTATTTTTTGTTATTACTTTAGTTATTTATTCTATTATTATTATTTATTTAGTATTATTATTAGTTATTAGTTTATTTTTAGTTATTATTTAGTTAGTTTAGTTTTGTTTTTATTGGTTATTAGTTATTTATTTGTTATTATTAGTTAGTTATTAGTTTATTATATTAGTTATTAGTTATTAGTTATTAGTTATTATTTTTATTAGATTTAGTTATTATCTTATTTATAATTATTAGTTTATTAGTTTTATTAGTTATTAGTTTATTATTTATTAGTTATTATTTATTAGTTATTATTATTATTATTTATTTAGTTTATTAGTTTAGTTTTCATTATTTTTTTATTACTATTAGTTATTATTATTATTATTAGTTTAGCTATTTTTTTATTATTATTAGTTTAGTTAATTATTTAGTTTTAGTTTATTAGTTTTTTAATTTTAGTTATTTGTTATTATTAGTTTGTTATTATTATTAGTTTATTAGTTAGTTAGTTTAGTTATTATTACTAGTTTTAGTTTATTATTATTAATTTTATTATTATTATTAGTTATTTTTATTAGTTTTATTAGTTATTAGGTTTTATTAGTTTTGGTTTATTATTAGTTTAAGTTATTTATTATTAGTTATTAGTTTTATTAGGTTTTAATTTTATTTGTTATTTATTAGGTTTATTTTTAGTTTTATTAGTTTATTATTATTAGTTATTTATTATTAGTTATTATTAGTTTATTTAGTTATTAGTTTTAGTTTTATTAGTTTTATTAGTTATTATTAATTTTTTAATTTAGTTTTTAAATTAGTTATTAGTTTAGCAAGTTATTTTTTATTATTAATAATTATTATTTTTTATTTAGTTTTTATTAGTTTATTTAGTTATTTTAGTTAGTTTTTATTAGTTATGTCTAGTTAGTTTTATTAGTTTATTAGTCATTAGTTTATTATTTTTTAATTATTAGTTATTAGTTATTATTTTAGTTTTAGGAGTTATTAATTATTAGTTTAGTTAGTTTTAATTATTATTAGTTATGTTTAGTTTTTAGTTTTATTATTTTATTATTTATTATTAGTTATTCTTTATTATTATTATTAGTTATTTAGTTTATTAGTTAGTTTTAGTTAGGTTTTTATTTATTATTAGTTATTATTAATTATTTATTTTATTATTTTTAGTTATTAGTTTTAGTTTTAATTTTTAGTTTATTAGTTTATTAGTTAGTTCTATTAGTTAGTTATTTATTATTTAGTTTTATTAGTTATTACTTGGTTATTTATTATTTTTTATTTATTATTAGTTAGTTTTATTAGTTTTAGTGTTTAGTTTTAGTTTTTAATTTATTATTATTATTTATTAGTTAGTTTTTATTATTATTTATTAATTATGTTATTTTTAGTTTTATTATAATTTTAGTTTTAATTATTAGTTATTAGTTTACTTTATTAGTTTATTAGTTTTAGTTTTATTAGTTTAGGTTATTATTTTTTATTATTAGTTTTCTTAGTTATTAGTTTGGCAATTTTATTAGTTTTATTAGTTATTAGTTATTATTTATTATTAGTATATTAGTTTATTAGTTATTATTATTTAAGGTTTAGGATTTAGTGTTTATGATTTAGGGTTTAAGGTTTTTAGGGTTTAGGGTTAGGGTTTCTTTTAATTTTTTTTATTTTTTTAAATTAAGTAAACCAGTAGGTTTAGGTTTATTTATTTTATTTTTAATTTATTTTAGTTTATTTTATTTTATTTATCTATATTTAGGTTTATTTTTATTTTTATTTAGTTTATTTATTTATTTTAGTTTTGGTTTTTTATTTTAGTTTATTTTTTAGGTTTAGGTTTATTTTTTATTTTAGTTTTATTTTTATTTTATTTTTTAGGTTTAGTAGGTTTAGGTTTTATTTTTTATTTTTAGTTTAGGTTTAGGTTTTTATTTTATTTTTTTTTTAGGTTTAGGTTTTAGGTTTTTATTTTAGGTTTATTTTTAGTTTATTTTATTTTATTTAGTTTAGGTTCAGGTTTAAGTTTAATTTATTTTAAGTTTAGGTTTAGGTTTTATTTATTATAGTTTAGGTTTAGGTTTATTTTAGTTTCATTTTAGGTTTACATTTTTTTTAGTTTATGGCTTAGGTTTTATTTTTTATGTTTATATTTTATTTAGCTTTTTATTTTATTTAGGTTTTCTATTTTTAGGTTTATTTTATTTTTTAGTTTAGTTTATGTTTTTAATAATTTTATTTTAGTTTATTTTTATTTTTTATTTTAATTTATTATTAGGTTTAGGTTCAGGTTTAGGTTTTAGTTTAGGTTTTTATTTTAACTTATTATTTTGTTTTATTTAGATTTAGGTTTAGTTATTTATTTTATTTTTAGGTTTTATTTAGTTTAGGTTTAGGATTTTAGGTTTTTAGGGTATACGAATAATGTTATAAGTATTAATAGATGTGGAGATAGAATTATAGCTTTAAAGATTATTGTTGATACTAAGATTATCAATGTTATAAATCTTTATGCCCCTCAAGTAGGTTTAGAGGTAAGCTCAAAAGAAAAATTTTGGAATGAATTAGAGGGATTAATACAAAAGATACCTCTTGAAGAAAAAGTATTTATTGGGGGAGATTTAAATAGACATGTTGGTAGAGTGGTAGAAGATTTTAAAAGTATTCATGGTGGTTATGGATTTGGAGTGACTAATGAAGAAGGTAGGACTATATTAGATTTTGCCTTAGCTTATGATTTTGTAGTTGCTAATACTTTATTTAAGAAAAGAGATGAACATATTATTACTTATAAAATGGATCTAGTAAAACATAGATTGATTATTTTTTGATAAGAAAAATAGATCGTTTAGATTGTAAAGATTGTAAGGTCATTCCAAGTGAAATTTTAAGTACCCAACATCGACTATTAGTTTTAAGGAAGCTAACGTTATGTGGGAAAAAAATATCAAGTGAAATTAAGCAAGTTGCTAAAGATGTGCTTGGAGAATCAAAAGGAAAAGCTTCTTTTAATAAGAATAGTTGGTGGTGGAGTCAGAGTGTGCAAGAAAAGATAAGAAATAAAAAATATTGTTATAAAACTTGGTTTAGATGTAAAAACTCAGAGAATTGGAATGATATGAAGTGGCTTGTAGAGATTCTAAGAAAGCAATATATGATGCAAAAAATTTAGCTTTTAGTGATTTATACAATAGTTTATTAGTTATTAGTTTTAGTTTAGTTTATTAGTTTTAGTTTTTATTAGTTATTATTTTAATTTATTATTTGTTTTTAGTTTTAGTTAGTTATTATTAGTTAGCTATTAGTTATTAGTTTAATTAATTTTATTAGTTATTATTATTTATTAGATTAGTTATTATTAGTTTTTTAGTTAAGTTATTATTATTAGTTATTAGTTAGTTATTTATTTTATTAGTTTATTAGTTTAGTTATTTAGTTTTATTTATTATTAGTTATTTATTTAGTTAGTTAGTTTAGTTAGTTTTTATTAGTTATTAGTTTTATTAGTTAATTATTAGTTTTTAGTTTAGTTAGTTATTTAGTTTTAGTTTAGTTATTATTAGTTATTATTTTAGAAATTTAGTTATTTAGTTATTTAATTTTATTAGTTATTATTATTTAATTAGTTTATTATTAGTTTTTAGTTAGGTTTAGTTAAGTTTTTAGTTATTAATTATTAGTTTATGATTATTAGTTTTTATTTATTAGTTTAGATGTTAGTTAGCTATTAGTTTTTAGTTTTATGTTATTAGTTAGTTAGTTTATTTGTTTTATTATTAGTTATTAGTTTATTAATTATTATTAGTTGTTAGTTTAGTTATTTAGTTTTATTAGGTTATTAGTTTATTAGTTTAGCTATTATTAGTTTAGTTTTTATTAGTTTTAGTTAGATATTATTATTAGGTTTTTTTGTATTATTAGTTTATATTATTAGTTATTAGTTATATTAGTTTATTATTTTTTAGTTTTTATTAGGTTAGTTAGTTAGTTATTAGTTATTAGTAGTTTTTAGTTAATTATTAGTTAGTTTATTTGTTATTAGTTAGTTAGTTTTTAGTTTAGTTTTAAGTTAGTTTTCTTAGTTATTATTAGCTATTAGTTTAGTTATTAGTTTATTATTTTTAAGTTTAGTTAGTTATTTTTTAAGTTCATTAGGTTTATTATTAGTTAGTTTTAATTATTAGTTTATTATAGTTTTTTAGTTTAGTTTTTTAGTTATTAGTTTAGTTTTATTTTTAGGTTTATTTATTAGTTTTAACTTATTAGTTAGTTATTTAGTTTTATTAGTTTGTTAATTATTAGTTTATTAGTTATTTTTTGTTAGTTATTTTATTAGTTATTAGTTATTAGTTTAGTAATTTTTAGTTATTAGTTTATTAGTTTATTAGTTATTAGTTTTATTAGTTATTATTAGTTATTAGTTTTTAGTTTATTATTAGTTTTAGTTATTTGGGTTTTAGTTATTATTAGTTTTTATTTAGTTAATTATTATTTAGTTATTAGGTTTAGTTTAGTTATTTAGTTTTTTAGTTAGTTAGTTTATTATTAGTTAGTTATTTAATTATTATTAGTTTAGTTAGTTATCTAGTTAGTTATTTTATTAGTTTTATTATGTTTTGTTAGTTTAGTTTTAGTTATTAGTTTTTAGTTAGTTTATTTATTAGTTAGTTATTAGTTATTAGTTTAGTTTATTAGTATTTTAGTTAGGTTTTTTTATCAGTTTAGTTATTATTATTTAGTTTAGTTATTACTTATTAGTTTTTATTTAGTTAGTTATTAGTTAGTTTATTTATTAGTTAGCTATTAGTTTAGTTATTAAAGTTTTTTAGTTATTAGTTTAATTTTATTATTTAGTTATTATTTATTATTAGTTTGTTATTTTAGTTATTTTTAGCTTTAGTAGTTTAGTTTAGTTTTTTTAGTTAGTTATTTAGTTTTAGTTATTATTAGTTATTAGTTAGTTTATTTAGTTATTAGTTTAGTTAGTTAATTATTAGTTATTTAGTTTAGTTAGTTTAGTTATTATTATTAGTTATTATTTTTTAGTTTTATTAGTTATTTAGTTAGTTATTAGTTAGTTAGGTTATTATTATTAGTTAGTTAGGTAGTTTTAGTTTAGTTTTTTTATTAGTTTCATTTTAGTGTATTAATTTATTATTAGTTAGTTATTAGTTTTATTAGTTTATTAGTTTAGTTATTATAGGTTATTTAGTTTAATTATTAGTTATTTTAGTTTTATTATTTAGTTTAGTTATAGTTATTTTATTAGTTTATTTTTAGTTATTAGTTTAGTTATTAGTTATTAGTTTTATTAGTTATTATTAGTTATTAGTTTTTATTAGTATATTAGTTTAGTTAATTAGTATTAGTTTAGTTAGTTTAGTTAGTTTTATTAGTTATTATTATTAGTTATTTTAGTAGTTATTTGTAGTTATTAGTTATTATTAGTTTAGTTATAGTTTTATTATTAGTTATTAGTTATTAGTTTAGTTATTTAGTTTTAGTTTATTATTATTAGTTAGTTATTAGTTTAGTTATTAGTTTAGTTATTCTATTATTTTTAGTTAGTTAGTTATTAGTTATTATTAGTAAGTTAGTTTTATTATTTAGTTTATTAGTTTGTTATTAATTTTATAATTATTAATTAGTTATTGTTATTAGTTTATTAGTTTTATTAGTTATTAGTTAGTTAGTTAGTTATTTTTTTTAGTTATTATTAATTTATTTGTTAGTTATTATTTTAGTTAATAGGTTATTAGTTTTAGTTATTATTTTAGTTTAGTTATTAGTTTTAGTTTAGTTATTTAGTTTGTTTTTTATTATTTATTATTAGTTAGTTATTTATTATTGGTTTATTAATTTAATTATTATTATTATTAGTGGTAGTAATTTAGTTTTTGGTTTTAGTATTATTATTATTTTATTAGATTTATTAGTTATTAGTTTATTAGTTAGTTAGTTATTATTTATTAGTTATTATTTTAGTAGTTTATTAGTTTTATTATTTAGTTTATTATTATTAGTTTTTAGTTTAGTTATTTTATTATTTATTTAGTTAGTTATTAATAGTTATTATTAATTATTAGTTAATTATTGGTTATTAGCTTAGTTATTTATTTAGTTTAGTTTTATTTTATTAGTTAGTTTATTATTTAGTTTTTTATTAGTTTATTAGTTATTAGTTTAGTTATTTTAGTTATTAGTTATTAGTTTATTAGTTTAATTATTAGTTATTAGTTTAGTTTAGTTAGTTTTATTATTTTATTAGTTATTATTATTATTTTATTAATTTTATTAGTTTTATTATTAGTTATTAGTTTAGTTATTATTATTAGTTATTAGTTTTATTAGTTTGCTTTTCTATTAGTTATAATTAGTTTAATTATTAGTTATTATTTTTAGTTATTAGTTTTTATTAATTATTAGATAGTTAGTTATTAGTTTTAGTTTATTATTTTTGTTTTTTAGTTTTATTTTATTTGTTTTATTATTTGTTAGTTATTAGTTTAGTTATTTTATTAGTTTATTTGTTATTAGTTATTAGTTATTAGTTATTTAGATTTATTAGTTATTTAGTTTTATTAATTTATTTATTAGTTCATTTAATTATTTTAGTTTAGTTACTAATTTAATTTTTATTATTTTACTTATTTGTTTTTATTATTAGTTATTAGGTTAGTTTTAGTTTAGTTATTAGTGATTAGTAATTATTATTATTATTATTATTATTAGTTATTATTTATTTATTTTATTAGTTTTTTTAGTTATTAGTTTTTATTATTAGTTTAGTGATTAGTTTTATTAGTTTTATTAGTTATTAGTTTAGTTAGGGTTTTTAGTTATTAGGTTTACTTAGCAAGTTTTATTATTTATTTAGTTTTATTATTTATTAGTTTAATTAGTTTTTTAGTTTATTAGGTTTTATTTGTTAGTTATTTATTTGTTACTAGTTAGTTATTAATAGTTATTAGTTTATTATTAGTTATTAGTTATTAGTTTTTATTTTATTTTTTTTTTTAGTTATTAGTTTTTATTAGTTATTAGTTTATTTATTTAATTATTATTTAGTTAGTTATTATTTGGTTAATTTACATTTAGTTTAGTTATTATTAGTCAGTTATTTAGTTAGTTTATTTAGTTTTTATTAGTATATTTGTTTAGTTATTTAGTTATTTGTTTAGTTAGTTTAATTAGTTTTATTAGTTATTAGTTATTATTATTAGCTATTTTATTAGTTATTTTTTTTATTAGTTATTATTAGTTTAGTTTTAGTTTAATTATTAGTTAGTAGTTATTAGTTTATTAGTTTAGTTAATAAGTTTTAGTTTATTATTATTAGTTTACTCATTTTATTATTTTTAGTTAGTTATTAGTTATTAGTTATTATTAGTTAGTTAGCTTTATTATTTAGTTTATTAGTTTGTTATTAGTTACTATTCTTAGTTATTAGTTTATTAGTTATTAGTTAGTTATTATTTTAGTTTATTAGTTTTATTAGTTATTAGTTAGTTAGTTAGTTAGTTTTTTTTAGTTATTATTAGTTTCTTTATTAGTTATTATTTTAATTATTATTAGTTATTAGGTTATTAGTTTTAGTTATTATTAGTTATTATTTTAGTTTAGTTATTAGTTTTAGTTTAGTTATTTAGTTTATTATTTATTATTTATTATTAGTTATTTATTTTATTAGTTTAGTTATTATTATTATTATTATTAGTTATTTTATTTTAGGTTTTAGTTTTATTTTAATTTTATTAGGTTTTATTAGTTATTAGTTTATTAGTTAGTTAGTTATTATTTATTGTTATTATTTAGTAGTTTATTAGTTTTATTATTTTGTTTATTATTATTAGTTTTTAGTTTAGTTATTTTATTATTTATTTAGTTAGTTTTATTAGTTATTTAGTTTTATTATTTATTAGTTTTATTAATTTTTTAATTTATTAGGTTTTATTAGTTAATTAGTTTATTAATTTTAGTTTAGTTATTAGTTTATTATTTTATTTAGTTTAGTTAATTTTATTAGTTATTATTAGTTACTTATTAGTTTATTTGTTTATTAATTATTATTATTATTATAGTTATTATATTTATTATTATTATTAATTTTTTTAGTTTATTAGTTAGTTATTAGTTTTAGTTTATTAGTTTATTTAGTTTAGTTATTAGTTAGTTAGTTTATTATTATTAATTTTAGGTTTAGTTATTAGTTTAGTTAGTTTTTTATGTTTATTAGTTTTAGTTAGTTAGTTTTTTAGTTTTTTAGTTCTAAGTTTACTTTTTTTAGTTTTATTAGTTATTAGTTATTAGTTTTATTAGTTTTAGTTATTTTATTTATTTAGTTTGAGTTTATATTTATTATTAGTTTAGTTATTATTATTATTAGTTATAAGTTTTATTTAGTTTTTAGTTATTATTAGTTTAGTTAGTTATTAGTTAGTTAGGTTATTTATTAGTTAGTTAATTTATTATTAGTCATTAGTTATTATTATTAAGTTATTAGTTATTATTAGGTATTATCTAATTTTATTTAGTTTTATTAGTTTATTAGTTAGTTAGTTATTAGGTTTAGTTTTATTAGTTTATTAGTTTAGTTATTTAGTTATTTAGTTTTATTAGTTTATTAGTTTTATTTGTTTATTAGTTTTAGTTATTAGTTATTAGCTATTAGTTAGTTAATTTAGTTACTTATTATTTAGTTATTATTAGTTATTAGTTATTAATTTTATTAGTTTAGTTTATTAATTATTAAGTTTAGGTTTTAGGTTCATTTATTTATTATTAGTTAGTTTAGTTATTAGTTTAGTTATTATTATTATTAGTTATTTTAGTTATTAGTTAGTTATTAGTTTATTAGTTTTATTAGTTTTATTTTAGTTAGGTTATTAGTTAGTTTAGTTATTAGGTTTATTAGTTATTAGTTATTATTTTAGTTAGTTATTAGTTTTATTATTATTATTAGCTATTAGTTATTATTTTAGTTAATTATTAATTTATTATTATTATTAGTTAGTTATTGTTATTAATTTTAGCTATTACTTTTATTAGTTTGTTTTAGTTATTAATTATTAGTTTTAGTTATTAGGTTTAGTTATTATTTTAGTATTTTATTAATTATTAGTTTAGTTTTATTATTAGTTTTTTAGTTAGTTAGTTCATTAGTTAGTTTAGTTATAAGTTTAGTTTTATTTATTAGTTAGCTTATAGATTTTTCTTTGTTTTTTATTTATTAGTTATTAGTTATTAGTTAGTTTATTATTTTATTATTAATTATTAGTTAGGTTATTATCAATTTAGTTTTAGTTTAGTTTTTATTTTGTGTTTTATTAGTTAGTTTTATGTTTATTAGTTTTGTTATTTAGTTTATTATAATTATTTTTTAGTTTTAGTTATTATTAGTTATTAGTTATTAGTTATTATTAGTTTATTAGTTTATTAGTTTTATTAGGTTTAGGTTTTAGTTTAGGTTTTAGTTAGTTATTAGTTTTAGTTATTATTAGTTTTAAGTTATTAGTTTTAATTGTTAGTTTAGTTATTATTAGTTATTAGGTTTTTATTTATTATTAGTTAGTTTAGTTATTTATTAGGTTATTATTTGTTAGTTATTATTATTTATTAGTTATTTGTTATTAGTTTAGTTATTATTTAGTTTTTTAGTTAGTTATTAGTTGTTAATTATTTAAGTATTTAATTTTTATTAATTTATTAATTTAGTTATTTAGTTTTTAGTTTTATTATTACTTATTAGTTTAGTTATTAGCTAGTTATTATTAGTTAGTTAGTTTATTAGTTATTGGTTTTAATTAGTTATTATTAGTTAGTTAGTTTTTATTTATTATTTATAGTTATTAGTTATTATTTTATTAGTTTATTATTATTAGTTATTAGTTTAGTTATTTAGTTATTACTTATTAGTTATTATTAGTTTAGTTATTATGTTTATTAGTTATTAGTTATTTTTATTATTAGTTATTAGTTTAGTTATTATTTGTTAGTTAATTATTAGTTAGTTATTAGTTTATTAATTTATTATTACTTATTAGTTATTAATTAGTTAGTTTATTCATTAGCTTGTTCTAGTTAGTTATTAGTTTAGTTTTTTAGGTTATTTAGTTTTTTAGTTTTATTATTAATTTAGTTATTAGGTTTTTTAATTATTAGTTTTTAGTTTTAGTTATTAGATTATTAGTCATGAGTCATTGTTAGGTTTAGTTATTAATTAGTTTTATTAGTTAATTTGATTATTATTTTTAGTTATTAATTATAGTTATTATTATTAGTTTTATTTATTAGTTAGTTATTATTAGTTATTAGTTAATTTAGTTAGTTATTTATTAGTTTATTAGTTATTAGTTATTTTTATTATTAGAAATTATTCTTAGTTTTATTAGTTTACTTAGTTTTTATTAGTTTAGTTTTACTATTATTAGTTAGTTAGCTAGTTAATAATTTATTAGTTATTTAGTTTTTTAGTTTAGTTATTATTAGTTGGTTTTATTAGTTAGTTTAGTTTATTAGTTTTTATTAGTTATTAGTTATTAGTTATTAATTTAGTTAGTTTTATTAGTTATTATTTATTAATATTATTAGTTAGTTTAGTTATTAGTTTAGTTTATTATTATTAGTTTTATTAGTTAGTTACTTAGGTTTAGTTAGTTATTAGTTTTTAGTTTAGTTTAGTTTTTTTATTAGTTAGTTAGGTTATCAGTTAGTTATTAGTTTGATAATTTATTAGTTAATTAGTTTAGTTATTAGTTATTAGTTAATTTAGTTTTAGTTATTTTAGTTATTGGTTATTAGTTATTTATGTTTATTTATTAGTTATTAGTTTAGTTTAGTTAGTTTTTTAATTTAGTTTTTTAGTTAGTTTATTTAGTTTTAGTTATTATTATTTAGTTATTAGTTTATTAGTTTTATTAGTTTTATTGGTTTTGTTTTTATTAGTTTTATTAGTTTTAGTCTTTTAATTTTACTTAGTTTTTATAAGTAATTTGTTTAGTTAGTTAGTTATTAGTTATGATTAGTTTTTATTAGTTAGCTTTATTAGTTAGTTAAAATAAAATAAGAACCTAAACCTAGAAATAAATAAAATAAAAAATAAAAACTAAAAAAAATAAATTAAATAAAAACCTAAACTAAACAAAAAAATAAAATATACCTAAAAATAAAAAATTTAAATAAAATAAAAACTAAACATAAAATAAAAATAGAAAAACCTAAAATAAAATATAATAAAAACTAATTAAAAACCTAAACCTAAAAAAAATAAAAAATAAAACCTCAACCTTAAAGTAAAAAAAAAAACCTAAACCTAAAATAAAAATAAAATAAACAAAATAAAATAAACCTAAACCTAAATGAAAATAAACTAAACTAAGATAACCTAAATAATAACTAAACTAACTAACTAATAAGCTAACTAATAAAAACTAATCATAACTAATAACTAACTAACTAAACAAATTACTTATAAAAACTAAGTAAAACTAAAAGACTAAAACTAATAAAACTAATAAAAACAAAACCAATAAAACTAATAAAACTAATAAAATAATAACTAAATAATAATAACTAAAACTAAATAACCTAACTAAAAAACTAAATTAAAAAACTAACTAAACAACTAACTAATAAATAAACATAAATAACTAATAAAAAATAACTAAAACTAATTAACTAACTAATAATAATAAACTAATTAACTAATAAATTATCAAACTAATAACTGGCATAACCTAACTAACTAATTAATAAAAACTAAAATAAACTAATAACTAATAACTAACTAAAGTAATAACTAATAAAATAATAATAAAACTAAACTAATAACTAAATTAACCAATAATATTAATAAATAATAAAACTAACTAAATTAATAATACAATAATAATAATATAAAAAACTAATAAACTAAACTAACTAAAAAACTAATAATAACTAATAAGACTAAATAACTAAATAACTAATAATTAACTAACTAACCAATAATAAAACTAAATAAAAAACTAAATAAACTAATAAAACTAAGAATAATTTCTAATAATAAAAATAACTAATAAACTAATAAATAACTAACTAAATTAACTAATAACTAATAATAACTAACTAATAAATAAAACTAATAATAACAAATAATAATAATAACTAATAATAATAATAATAAAACTAACTAATAAAACTAATTTATAACTAAACCTAACAATGACTAATGACTAATAATCTAATAACTAAAACTAAAAACTAATAATTAAATAAAAACCTAATAACTAAACTAATAATAAAACTAAAAAACTAAACTAATAACTAACTAGAACAAACTAACGAATAAACTAACTAATTAATAACTAATAAGTAATAATAAATTAATAAATTAATAACTAACTAATAATTAACTAACAAATAATAACTAAACTAATAACTAATAAAACCTAATAACTAAACTAATAATAACTAATAACTAATAACTAAATAACTAAACTAATAACTAATAATAAAACAAATAAAATAATAACTAATAATAACCAATAATAAAATAAAATTAACTAATTAATAATAACTAAAAAACTAATAATAAACTAACTCATAATAAACTAAAAACTAAACTAACAACTAATAATAACTAAAAAACTAAAAAACTAAAACTAAATAAAGCTAATAAATAAAAATTGAGTAAAAATAACTAATAATAACTAACTAACCAATAATAAAAAATAATAACTACTAATAACTAATAAATAATAATAATGACTAATAATAACCTAATAACTATTAAATAATAATAATAACTAATAATAACCTAATAAATAACTAAACTAACTAATAATAATAATTATAATAACTTACTAATAAATAATAAAAACCTAATAACTAATAATAGCTAAACTAATAACCATAAGTAATAACTAAAAACTAATAATAACTAACTAATAATAATAACTAATAACTAAACTAACAACCATTAACTATATAAACTAATAATAACTAATAACTAAATATAATATAATAAATAACTAAAACTAATAATAACTAAACTTAATAACTAAACTAATAAACTAATAAAAATAAATAAATAATAACTAATAATAACTATTAAAATATAATATAATAATAATAATAAACTAATTAACTAATAAATAACCAAACTAACAATAATCCAACTAATAATTAATAATAATAACTAAAACAAAATAAATAAAATAACTAAGCTAATAAAACTAATAAACTAATAATTAACTAAAACTAATAACTAATAACTAATAAAACTAAAAAAAACCTAAACTAATAACTAAAAAAATTAAAAAAAAAACTAACTAACTAAAACTAATAAACCTAAAAAACTAACTAAATTAATAATTAAACATAAAACTAATAATAATAAATTGACTAACTAATAATTAAACTAAATAAACTAATAAACTAAAACTAATAACTAACTAACTAATAATAATAATAATAGTAACTATAATAATGATAACTAATAAACTAATAAATTAATAACTAACTAATAATAACTAATAAAACTAACTAAACTAAATAAAATAATAAATTAATAACTAAACTAAAGCTAATAAAACTAATAACTAAACTAATAAAAACTAAACTAAAAATTAAAACTAACTAACTGACAAACTAATAAAACTAAAAAACTAACTAATAATAATAATAATAAAGTAAACTAATAACTAACTAACTAATAAAACTAAAAAAACTAATAAACTAATGATAAAAACTATCTAATAAAAGTAATAATAATATACTAATAAACTAATAAAACTAATAAACTGAAAACTAACTAATAAAACCTAAACTAATGACTAATAACTAAATAAAACTAATGAAACTAACTAAAACTAACTAAACTAAAACTAATAACTAAATAAGTAATAATAATAGTAAAACTAAAAAAAAAGTAACTAATAAAACTAATAATAAAAATAAACTAATAATAATAATAACTAAATAACTAACTAACTAAACTTATAAACTAATAACTAACTAATAAACTAATAATAACTAATAATAAAAAAAAAAATTAATGAAATTAATAACTAAAAATTAATAAAATAACTAAACTAATTACTAATAAACTAACTAATAATAATTAATAAACCAAACTGATAATAAACTAAAAACTAACTAATAATAATAACTAACTAATAATAATAATAAATAAAATAACTAATAATAACTAAATAATAATAACTAATAAAACTAAAACCAAAACTAAAACTAAAATAAACTAAATAATAATTAAAATGACTAATACCAATAACTAATAATAACTAACTAATAACTAAACTAATAAAACTAACTAACTAACTAACTAAAAAAAACCTACCTAATAAACCTAAACTAATAAATAAACTAATAATTAACTAATAAAATAATAAATAAACTAAACCTAATAATAATAACTAAAAACTAATAATAACTAAACTAATAACTAACTTAAAACTAATTAAAAAACTAATAAACTAACTAATAATAATAACTAACTAACTAATAATAATAATTTAAAAAAACTAATAATAACCAATAATAATAATAATAACTAAAAACTAACTAAACTAACTAAAACTAACTAACTAAACCTAAAACTAATAAACTAATAACTAACTAATAAAACTAATAAACTAATAACTAATAATAATTAAAACTAAATAATAACCTAAACTAACTAAAAACTAATAAAAATTAATAAACTAAAACTTATAACTAATAAAAACTAAATAAAAAAACTAAATAACTAAACTAATAAACTGAACTAATAATTAATAAAACTAACTAATAACCAATAATAATAACTAATAACTGATAATTATTAATAACTAACTAATAATAATTAAGAACCTAATAAATAATAAAACTAACTAATAATAAAAACTAATAAAACTAATAACTAAACATAAGCTAATAAAATTAATAATAAAAAACTAATAAACTCTACCTAATAATAACTAATAAAAATTAATAACTAATAATAAACTAATAACTAATAATAACTAATAATAATAACTAAAAATTAACTAAAATTAAAAGGAATAAAACTAAACTAATAAACTAATAAACTAATAACTAAAAACTAATAAAACCTAAACTAATAACTAACTAAACTAAATAACTAAACTAATAACTAACCAATAATTAACTAAAATAAACTAAACTAAAATAAACTAAACTAATAACTAATTAAAAACCAAAAAAACTAAACTAAAGCTAATAACTAATAATAACTAATAAAAACTAACTAAAAACTAAATAGTTAATAACTAATAAAACTAATAAATAAATAACTAATAATAAATAACTAAACTAATGAAAACTAATAAACTAATATGCTAAACTAAAAAATAATAACTAATAACTAACTAATAACTAATAACTAATAAAACTAATAAAATAAACTAATAATAAATAACTAAACTAATAAAAACTAATAAACTAATAAGCTAAACTAAGTAATAATAACTAATAATTAACTAATAACTAATAACTAATAAAATTAATAATTAATAATAACTAACTAACAAAACTAACTAACTAATAATAACTAAACTAATAAACTAATAAACTAATAAAACTAACTAATAAATGATTAAACTAATAAAAAAACTAATAACTAACAATAACTAATAATAACTAACTAACTAATAATAACTAATAAACTAACAAATAACTAACTAAAACTAACTAATAAATAAAACTAATAAGTAACTAATAAAACTAATAACTAAATAACTAATAAAAATAAATAAACTAATAACTAATAAATAACTAACTAAAACCTAATAAAACTAATAACTAATAACTAAAACCAAATAAAACTAATAACTAATAATTAAACCTAAAACTAAAACTAATAAACCTAATAATAAAACTAATAACTAACTAATAAACTAATAACTAAACTAATAATAATAAATAATAAATAATAATAAACTAAAACCATTAAACTAACTAAAACTAAACTAATAACTAACTAATAAACTAAAACCTAATAAACTAATAATAAAACTAAAAGCTAACTAATAACTAAACCTAATAACTGATAAATTAAATAAATAAAAACCAATAAACTAAACTACTAAACTAATAAACTAAAACTAAAAAACTAATAACTAATAACTAAACCTAAACCTAAAACTAAAACTAATAATAATATAAAAAACTTACTAAACACTAATAAATAATCTAACTAATAATAATAATAAACTAATAAATAGTAAAACTAAAAAACTAATAATAAAATTAAACCTAATAAATAATAATAATAATAATAATAACTAATAATTAATATTAACTAATAATAAGAACAAACTAATAACTAATAACTAATAAATAAAATAACTAAACTAATAACTAATAATAACTAACTAATAATTAAAACTAATAAATAATAATAAACTAATAATCAAACTAATAATAATAACTGATAAAACTAACTAAACTAATAACTAAACTAAACTAAAAACCTAATAACTAAAAAAACCTAATAATAACTAATAACTAAACTAAATAATTAAACTAATAAACTAAACTAATAAATAAACTAATAAAAGTAAATTAATAATAACTAAAAACTAATAACTAACCAAATAATAAAAAAACAAATAAATATCTAATAACTAATAACTAATAAAAACTAATAACTAATAACTAATAACTAATAATAACTAATAAACTAAACTAATAACTAATAATAAATAATAGCTAAACTAAATAACTAAAATTAATAATAACTACTAATAACTAAACTAAAACAAATAAACTAATAATAACTAAAAACTAACTAAATAATAATAAATGAACATAAAACTAATAACTATCTAACTAACTAACTAAAACATAATAAATAAACCTAATAAACTAATAAACTAATGAACTAATAACTAATAAAATAACTAACTAATAATAAAACTAACTAATAATAAACTAATAATAAATAACTAAACTAGTAAACTAATAATGAAAGAATAAACTAACTAACTAATATTAATAATAATAAACTAACTAAAATAACTTAATAAAACTAAACAAAACTAATAATAACTAACTAATAAATTAAAAAGTAATAAAATAATAAATAAAATAAAAACTAATAAACTAACTAAAACTAACTAAACTAAACTAATAAACTAATAACTAATAACTAATAAGCTAATAATAATAATAAAACCTAACTAATAATAGCTAAACTAAATTAAAACTAAAAAGCTAAACTATCTAACTAACTAAAAACTAATAACTAAACTAACTAATAACTAAATAAAAAATAAAAAAACTAACTAACTAAAATTAATAAAACTAAACTAAAACTAACTAATAATAACTAAACTAATAACTAACTAATAATAACTAATAATAAACTAACTAAAATAGTAACTAATAAACTAATTAATAACTAATAATAATAAACTAATGAAAACTAATTAAATAAACTAACTAACTGAACTAATAACTAATAAGTAATAATAAAATTAATAATAAAACTAAACTAAAAACTATAACTAATAACTAATAACTAATAACTAATAAACTAAACTAAACTCATAAAACTAACTAATAAACTAATAACTAATAAACTAATAAATTAATAAATTAATAAACTAATAAATTAATAACTAATAAAACTAATTGACTAATAAATAATAAACTAATAAACTAAATAACAAAATAATAATAATATTACTAACTAAAACTAATAACTAATAATAACTAAAAATAACTAATAACTATAAATAACTAAAATAATAAACTAAATAAAACTAAACTAATAACAAATAAACTAATAACTAATAAAACTAAAACTAATAACTAATAATAATAAATAACATGAACTAAATAACTAATAATAATAACTAAAAAACTAATAAACTAATAAAATAACTAAACTAACTTAACTAAATAACTAAACTAATAAACTAATAATAAAATAAAACTAATAATAAAACTAATAAACTAATAATAACTAAACTAATATTATAATAAATTAAACTAATAACTAATAATAAAACTAAAAATAAACTAAAACTAATAGCTAATTAAAACTAAAATAAAAACTAATAACTATTAATAACTAATAAAAACTAACTAACTAAACTAAACTAAAAAACTAATAAAACCTAATAAACTAATAACTAATAAAACTAATAAAAACAAATATTAACTAACTATTAATAATAATAACTAGAAAACTAAAACTAAACTAATATTTAATAACTAACTAAAATAATAAATAAACTAAATAATAATAATAACTAATAATTAAATTTAAAACTAAATAAAATAATAAACTACTAATAAAACTAATGATAATAATAACTAATAAAAACTAAATTTATAACTAATAATAATAAATAACTAAAAATAATAGTAATAATAACTAATAATAACTAAACTAATAAATTAATAACTAAATAATAAAATTAAAACCTAATAATAACTAAAAAACTAAACTAACTAACTAACAATCTAATAAAAACCTTATAACTAAACTATTAAAATAACTAAAAATAATAGTAAACTAATAACTAATAAAAACCTAATAACTAAAACTAATAAATAATAAACTAACTAATAATAAAAAAATAAAACTAAAACAAAATAACTAACTAATAACTAATAAATAAAATAACTAACTAATAATTAATAACCTAAAATAATAATAATAACTAAATTAAGAACTAAACTAAAATTAATAAAACTAATAATAATAAACTAATAAAACTAATAAATTAATAATAATAAACTAATAACTAAAATAATAACTAAACTAATAATAATAAAACTAACTAAATAAATAAACTAATAACTAATAATAACTAAACTAATAATAATAAACTAAAACCTAAAAACTAATAACTAATAATATTAATAAACTAACTAATAAAACTAAAAACTAAATAAATTAATAACTAGCTAAGAAAACTAACTAATTAACTAAAACTAATAATAAAACTAAAACCTAAACATAAACTAATAAAAATAACAATAATAAATAATAACTAATAACTAAAACTAATAATAAACTAATAACTAATAATAAAACTAATAACTAACTAACCTAAAACTTAAAACCTAAATAATAAAATTTAAATAACTAAACTAATAACTAATAAATAAACCTAAATATCTAAACTAATAACTAATAATAACTAATAACTAACTAGCTAATAAAAAACTAATAACTAATAATAATTAAAAAAATTGAACTAAAAACTAATAATATTAACTAACTAAAACTAATAACCAATAACTAAACTAATAACTTTTAATAAAACTAATAAACTAACTAACTAATAAAACTAATAAATAATTAACTAATAACTAATAAAAACTAATAACTAACTAAAAAACTAAAAAACTAACTAAACTAATAAAACTAATAACTAATAATAATAATAACTAATAACTAACTAAAAACTAATAATAATAACTAACTAATAATAATAAATAATAAAACTAATAATAAACTAATAACTAATAACTAAACTAACAAATAAATAATTAATAAAACTATAATAACTAAATAACTAATAATAAACTAATAACTAAATAAATATCTAAATTAATAATAAATAAAATTACAAACTAACTAACTAATAAAACTAAACTAATAAACTAACTAATATAACTAAAAAAACTAAACTAAGCTAATAAACTAATAAACTAATAACTAATAACTAAAATAAAAAAAACTAAACTAACTAATAACTAATAATAAAACTAAACAAACTAATAACTAATAACTAAACTAAAACTAAAAAAACTAAATAATAACTAAGCTAATAACTAACTAATAACTAAAACTAAAAAACTAATAAACTAATAAAATAATAACTAATAATAACCAAATAACTAAACTAAAAATTAAACCTAATATTAACTAATTACTAACTAAAAATAAATAAAACTAACTAAAATAAATTAATAAACTAAAAAAATAATAACTAATAACTAAAATAAAAAATAAACTAATCACTAAAAAACTAAATAAACTAATAACTAATAATCATAACTAATAATTAACTAAACTAATAACTAACCTAATAAACTAATAAACTAATAATAATTAAACTAATAAAACTAATAACTAATAACTAATAATTAATAACTAGTAACTAAAATAATAATTAATAAAAATAATAACTAATAATTAATAACTAATAATAGTAAAATAATAATAATAAAACTAAATAACTAACTAATAATAATTAAACTAAATCTAAATTAACTAAATAATAACTAAATATCTAAACTAATAAACTAATAACTAATAAAACTAAAACTAATAACTAATAATAATAAATAAAATAAACTAAATAACTAATAATAATAAATAATAACTAAAAACTAATAAAATAACTAATCTAACTTAACTAGATAACTTAATTAATAAACTAATAATAAAATAAAACTAATAATAAAACTAATAACTAAAATAAACTAAACTAATAACTAATAATAATAACTAATAACTAATAATAAAACTAAAACTAAAAATAAACTAAAACTAATAACTAATTAAAACTAAAATAAAAACTAATAACTATTAATAACTAATAAAAAACTAACTAACTAAACTAAACTAAAATAATAAAACAAATAATAACTAACTAATAATAATAATAACTACAAAACTAAAACTAAACTAATAAATAATAACTAACTAAAATAATAAATAAACTAAATAATAATAACTAACTAATAATTAAATCAATAATTAAATATAATAATAAATTAATAATAACACTAATAATAATAATAATAATAATAATAATAATAACTAAATTAACAACTAATAATGAAACTAATAATAATAACTAACTAAAAAATTATACTAATAAATAATAACCAAACTAATAATAATGAAAGTAATAAACTAATAATTAAATAATAAAATTAAAATCTAATAATAACTAAAAAACTAAACTAATTAACTAGCAATCTAATAAAAACTTATAACTAAACTAATAAAATAAATAAAAATTTAAATAAACTAATAACTAATAAAAACCTAATAACTAAAACTAATAAATAATAAACTAACTAATAATAATAATAAACTAACTAAACTACTAACTAAAAACTAAGCTAATAATAACAAAACTAAAACTAAAATTAAATAACTAAATAACTAACTAATAACTAATAAATGAAATAACTAACTAATAACTAATAAGTAATAACCTAATAATAATAATAACTAAACTAATAACTAAACTAAAATTAATAAAACTAATAATAATAAACTAATAAATAATAACTAAACTAATAACTAATAAAACTAAAAACTAATAATAATAATAATAAACTAATAACTAAAATAATAACTAAACTAATAATAATAAAACTAACTAAAATAAATAAACTAATAACTAATAATAACTAAAGTAATAATAATAAACTAAAACCTAAAAACTTATAACTAATAATCCTAATAAACTAACTAATAAAGCTAAAAACTAAATAAACTAATAACTAACTAATAAAACTAACTAATATACTAAAACTAATAATAAAACTAAAACCTAACTAATAAAAATAACAATAATAATAAAACTAATAACTAAACTAATAACTAACTAAATTAAAAATAATAAAATTTAAATAACTAAACTAATAACTAATAAATAAACCTAAATATCTAAACTAATAACTAATAATAACTAATAACTAACTAGCTAATAAAAAACTAATAACTAATAATAATTAAAAAAACTAAACTAAAAACTAATAATAAACTAAAATTAACTAATTAATAAACTAATAAACTAACTAACTAATAAACTAATAAACTAACTAACTAATAAATCGACTAACTAATAAAACTAATTAATAACTAATAATAATAATAACTAAAAACTAATAATAATAATTAACTAATAATAATAAATAATAAATAATAAAAATAATAATATAGTAATAAACTAATAAGTAATAACAAAACTAACTAATAAATAACTAATAAAACTATAATAACTAAATAACTAAACTAATAATAAACTAATAACTAAATAAATATTAATAACTAATAAAACTAACTAACTAATAAACCTAAACTAATAAACTAACTAATAAACTAATAAACTAATAACTAATAACTAATAACTAAATTAAAAAAAACTAAACTAACTAATAACTAATAATAAAACTAAACTAACTAATAACTAATAACTAAACTAAAACTAAAAAAAACTAAATAATAACTAAGCTAATAAATAACTAATAACTAAAACTAAAAACAAATAAACTAATAACTAATAAAAACTAATAAAACTAATAAATAATAACTAATAATAACCTAATAACTAAACTCAAAATTAAGCCTAATAACTAATAACTAACTATAAATAAATAAAACTAACTAAAATAAATTAATAAACTTAAAAACTAATAACTAATAACTAAAATAAAAAATAAATTAATAACTAATAAAATTAAGTAAACTAATAACTAATAAACCTAACTAATAACTAACTAAACTAATAACTAACTAAACTAATAAACTAATAAATTAATAATAACTAAACTAATGAAATAAATAAAACTAATAACTAATAGTTAATAACTAGTAACTAAAATAATAGCTAATAATAGTAATAACTAATAATAATAGTAAAATAATAATAATAAAACTAAATAAATAACTAATAATAACTAAACTAAATCTAAATTAACTAAATAATAACTAAATAACTAAACTAATAATAAAACTAATAAAAAAAGTTAATAACTAAGTAAAAATAAAAAAATAAAAACTAAAACTAATAACTAATAACAAATTATAAACTAAAATCTAATAATAACTAATTAATAACTAATAACTAACTAATAAATAAAACCTAATAAACTAAAAAACTAACTAAACTAATAAATAATAGAACTAAATAACTAATAAAACTAACTAAATAAACCTAATAATTAAACCTAATAATTAATAAAAACTAATAACTAATAATAATAAATAATAACTAAATAATAATAATTAAAAACTAAAACTAAACTAATAACTAATAAAAACTAATAAACTAATAAACTAATAATAATAACAAATAAATATAAAAACAAATAAAACTAACTAATAATAAAATTAATAAACAATAACTAACTAATAACTAATAATAACTAATAATAATAATAAAAATAATAATAATAATAATGATAATAATAATAATAATAACTAATAACTAACTCACTAATAACTAATGCAAACCAATAACTAAAAATAATAACTAATAAATAAACTAACAAACTAAACTAATAACTAATAAAAATAACTAAATAAATAACTAATAACTATTAATAAAACTAATAAAATAATAATAATAAATAATAATAAAATAAAACTAACTAAACTAAATAAATAACTAATAATTAAACTAATAAACTAATAACTAAAATAACTAAACTAATAACTAATAAACTAATAAATAAATAAATAATAATCAAACTAATAAACTAAAACTAAATGAAATAAATAACTAAACTAATAACCAATAATAACTAATAACTAATAATAAAATAACTAAACTAAAAACTAATAATAATAAACTAAATAATAAAATGAATAAACTAATAAACTAATAACTAATAACTAATAAATAATAAATAATAACTAACTAACTAATAAACTAATAAAACCTAATAAAATAATAATTAAACTAAAACCTAAAACTAAATAATTAATAATAATAATAATAACTAATAATAATAATAACTAAACTAATAAACTAATAATAAATAAAAACTAAATAATAAATAACAAACTAAATAACTAAACTAAAATAATAACTAATGATAACCAATAACCTAATAACTAATAATAACTAAACTTATAACTAATAAATAAACTTATAAGAACTAAAAAAATAAACAAACTAATTAACTAACTAATAACTAATAAAACTAATAAACTAATAATAATAAACTAACTAATAACTAATAAACTAAAATTAATAATAATAACTAATAATAAACTAATAAACTAAATAATAAAACTAAGTAACTAATAATAACTAATAATTAATAACTAACTAATAATAATAATAATAAAATAACTAAACTAATAACTAACTAATAATAATAAACTCAAACTAAATAACTAAACTAATAGCTAAATAACTAAACTAATAATCTAATAACTAATAACTAATAATAAACCTAAAACTAAAATTAAACTAATAATAAAAAATAACTAATAATAACTTATAAAATAACTAATAATAAAAACTAATAACTAATAAAACTAACTAAACTAACTAAACTAATAACTAAATAACTAAACTAAAAAAACTAATAAAAATTAATAACTAATAATAACTAATAAAATTAATACTTAAAACTAAACTAAATAATAAAACTAAAATAACTAATAACTAAACTAAATAACTAAAAATAATAAACTAATAAAACTAATAACTAACTAATAATAAACTAATAAACTAACTAACTAATAATAATAATTAATAAACTAAAATTCAAATAATAAAAAAACTAAACTAAAAACTAACTAATAACTAAACCAATAATAATAAACTAATAACTAACTAAATAACTAATAAAACTAAAAAATAATAACTAATAAAATAACTAAACTAACTAAACTAAATAACTAAACTAATAACTAATAACTAACTAACTAAATTAATAACTAAATAAACTAACTAATAACTAATAATAATTAAAACTAAATAAGTAACTAAGAAAATAAAACTAAACTAATAAAGCTAATAATAATTAAAATAATTAACTAATAATAACTAACCTAATAACTAAACTAATAACTAAAAAACTATAATAACTAAAAAAATAACTAACTAATAAATAAACTAACTAATAACTAAACTAATAACTAATAATAAACTAAATAACTAAATAACTAACTAAATAATAATTAATAAACTAAATAACTAAGTAATAACTAAACTAAAAAATAATAACTTAACTAATAATAAAACCTAACTAAAAAACTAATAAAATAAACTAATAACTAATAGGGAATTAATAAATAAACCAATTAAAAACTAATAACTAAAACTAAACTAATAAAACCTAATAAAACAAAAAAATAACTAACTAAATAACTAACTAAACTAATAATAACTAAACAACTAACTAATAATAAACTAACAAACTAAAAAACTAATAACTGATAACTAAATTAAAAACTAAACTAAACCTTATAACTAAATAATAATAAACTAAATAAGAACTAATAATAAACTAAAACATAATAATTATAAACTAAACTAATAATAACATAAAAACTAAAAACTAATAAAAACTAATAAAACTAATAACTAATAAACTAATAACTAATAAATTAATAACTAAACTAATAACTAATAACTAATAATAATAACTAATAACTAATAATAAACTAACTAATAACTAACTAATAAAACTAAATAACTAACTAACTAATAACTAACAAATAAATGAAAACTAATAAATAAACTTAAAAATAAAACTAAACTAATAAATAAAAAAGTAAACTAAACAACTATAATTAACTAATAACTAAAACTAACTAATAATAAACCTAATAAACTAAAAAAATAACTAACTAAACCTAAAACTAATAAACTAATAACTGAACTAATAGCTAATATTAACTAAAAAAATTAATAGATCTAACTAAAAACTAAACTAAAAACTAACTAACTAATAAGTAATAAACTAACTAATAATTAACTAAAAACTAATAATAACTAATAACTAACTAACTAACTTAATAAAAATAAAAACTAACTAATAACTAATAAAACTAATAATTAATAATAAAAACTAATAATAATAAAAACTTAATAATAATTACTAACTAAAACTAATAAAAACTAAGTAATAATAACTAATAATAACTTTAAATAACTAATAACTAATAATAATGAATAATAATAATAATAAACTAACTAACTAACTAATAACATAAAACTAAAACTAATATTAATAACTAACTAATAAATAAAAAATTAAAATCATAAAATAACTAATCCAAAAAAACTAAACATAACTAAAAACTAATAATAACTAATAAAATTAAATAACTAAATAACTAAAATAATAACTAATAATAACTAAACTAAAAACTAAATAACTAACTAAACTAAAAAAATAATAAGCCACTAATAAAACTACTCACTAATAAAAACTAACTAAATAAATAACTAATAATAATAAATAAACTAAAAAACTAATAATAACTAAATTAATAACGAATAAAACTAACTAAACTAATAACTAATAACTAATAAAACTAAAACTAATAAACTAAACTAAAATACTAATAACTAATAATAATAACTAATAACTAATAACTAACTAATAACTAAACTTAATAACTAAGCTAATAATTAAATAATAATTAAACTAAATAACTAAATAACTAAAAACTAAAAATGAAAAACTAATAAAAATAACTAAACTAAATGAAGAAATAAATAAATAACTAATAATAATAATAAAATTAAAACTAACTAATAACTAATAAAAAACTAATAGTAACTTATAAGATAATAAACTAAATAACAAACTAATAATAGTAATAATAACTAAACTAATAAACTAATAACTAATAATAACTAATAAAACTAACTAATAAAACTAATAAACTAATAATAACTAACTAATTAATAGTAATAACTAAATAATTAATAAAATAATAACTAATAACTAATAATAATAAACTAAAACTAATAATAAAACTAATAACTAAACTAAACTAATAACTAACTAAAAAACTAAATAAACTAAATAATAAATAAACTAAATAACTAATAAACTAATAATTAATAATTAATATAAAAATTAATAATAACTAATAAAACTAATAAACTAATAACTAAACTAATAACTAATAAACTAATAAATAATAAACTAATAAATAATAAAAATAAACTCATAAAACTAATAACTAATAATAACTAAACTAATAATAAAATAATAAAAAACTAATAATTAATAACTAAAATAAATAAACAAAGAATAAACTAGAACACAAATAAACTAAACTAAACTAACTAAAATAATAATAACTAATAATTAAACCTAATAACTAATAAACTAATAACTAAACTAATAATAAAAAACTAAAAACCTAAATAATTAAACTAATAAAACTAATAATTAATAACTAATAACTAACTAAAACTAATAACTAAACTAAAAACTAAATAATAACTAATAAACTAATAAATTAAAAATTAATTTTTAAAATAACTAAACTAATAACTATTAAACTAAAAAACTAATAAACTAAAAACTAATAAAAACTAAACCCTAAAAAAATAAAAACCTAAACCAAAACTAAATAAAACTTAAAAATAAAATTAAATAGAAAACCTAAATTTGAATAAAATAAAACCTCAACTAAAACATAAAAATAAATCGAAACTAAAAGGTAAACTAAATAAACCTAGGCTTACCAATTTACTTAATTTAAAAATAATAATGAATTAAATAAATAAATAAATAACCCTAACCCTAAACCCTATACCCTAAACCCTAACTCCTAAACCCTAAACCCTAAACCCAAAATCATAAACACTAAACCCTAAAACTCACATTAAACCCTAAACCCAAAATTTTGAACCCTAAACCCTAAAACCTACAACTATAATCCCTAAACTCTAATCCCAAAATCCTAAAAGCCTAAAAACCTAAACCTAAACTAAATAAAACCTAAAAATAAAATAAATAAAAAACCTAAACCTAAATAAAATAAAAAAATAAATAAAAATAAATAAATTTAAAACCTAAACCTAAACCTAGAAATAAAATAAAATAAAAAATAAAAACCAAACTAAAATAAAATAAATAAAAACCTAAACTAAACTAAAAATTAAAATAAACCTTAAAATAAAAAACCTAAATAAAATAAAGACTAAACATAAAATAAAAATAAAATAAACCTAAAATAAAATAAAATAAAAACTAAATAAAACTTAAACACTAAAATAAACCTAAAAATTAAATAATAAATAAAAGAAAACGTGAACCATAAAATAAAATAAACTAAACCTAAATTAAAACAAAATAAATGAAATAAAATAAAAACCTAAACTAAAATAACCCTAAAGCCTAAACCATAAACTGTAAACACTAAAAACTTAAAATCCTAAACCTAAACTAAATAAAACTTAAAAATAAAATAAATAGATAAACATAAACCTAAATAAATTAAAAAAATAAGATAAAATAAAAACCTAAACTATACCTAAGCCTAAGCCTAAACCTAAACTTAAAAATAAAATAAAATAAAAAATAAAAACTAAACTAAAATAAAATTATTAAAAACCTAAACTAAACTAAAAAAATAAAATAAACCTAAAAATAAAAAACTTAAATAAAATAAAAACTAAACCTAAAATAAAAATAAAATAAACCTAAAAAAAATAAAATAAAAACTAAATAAAAACCTAAACCTAAAAAATAAACCTACAAATAAATTTTAAAAAAAAAACCTAAACCCTAAACTAAAAAATAAACCTAAATCTAAAATAAAATAAAGTAAACATAAACCTAAACTCAAAAATAAAATAAATCTAAAAATAAAAAACCCAAATAAAATAAAAACTAAATGTAAAAGAAAATAAAATAAAACTAAAATAAAATAAAATAAAAACTAAATATAATCCTAAACTTAAAAAATAAACAAAAAAAATAAAACCTAAAAATAAATAAAAAGGAAAACACCTAAACCTAAATAAAAATAAAATAATAAGATAAAATAAAAACTAAACTAAAACCTTCCACAACCCTAATAATAAAATAAAATAAAAATAAAACTAAATTAAAATAAAATTATTAAAACATAAATGAACTAAAAA